>LPNX011090954.1:109190-181061 GCA_001517045.1 Pseudotsuga menziesii | reverse complement strand
CGGTAACTAGAATCCCACTCTTCTCTGTTTTCAAAAAGATATTTCTATTTGCAATGCATCTTTTGAAACCTTGTTGAAAGAGATACTCGTCTAAGAGTTCACACCAAGCCCTTGGGGCTTGTTTTAACCCATAAAGATCAATTTTTAGACTCCAAACATTGTCCTCCTTTCCATGCAACTTGAAACCATCAGGTTGTTTAGTGCATACTTCTTCATGTAAATCTCTTTTCAAGAAAGTGGATTTCACATCCATCTAATAATATACCTTGAAATTTTTGAAGCATGAGTAAGAAAGGAACATATATTGTTGTTCCATCCCATTATTGCATCCAAACCTGCCTTCACATGTGACCCATCCTAGACCTACCAAAGCAAGTGAGTGCCAATGATTGGAAAGGCCTGTGCTCAAGGCTTTCCAATTATTTGAAGCATGTTTGTGAATCTCGACAGAGTGGTGGATCCAATCTAGGAATTTTAGGTTCCAAGTACTTCTGAACCTAAATTCTCTTCCATAGACCCTCCTTGGAGATCAAGTTCTAAATTTTTTTAGCTGTCAGTGCATGTGACCAAAAGTGAATAACTTCTTCTGATCCCAACCACCCTCATTCTTTGGTTTTGAGATCAGTTGCCATCTTGCTAATGGAAACTAATATTGTCAGATTTGTCTCTCCAAAGAAAATCAGAACAAATCTTTCTAATGTTTTCTAATGACTAAATAATCCCTGAATACCTGAAGATCTGTAAACAAAGCTCGGGGTGCAAGAAGCTCAGCTCAGTTTTTAGTACCCTGACCTGCATTAGCAATTAAATGAAAATAGGAAGAGGATGCCTCCAATACGACATATTATCATCCCTTTGGCATGCTCCACAACTTCTTGAATGTGAAGTATTCCAGGCTCCCTATCCAGCCCCTCACCAGAGAGTTTGTCTGCAGTTGTGGTCAATTTACCTACATATGTGTAGTTAAGATATTTTTTCAAACTGCAGAGATATAGCTTTGACATGTTCTACAAGTGTCAGGTGAGAGATGTCATTGATGTTTTGATCATTGGTCATCCACTTGATGACTAAAGAATCCCTGAAGATCTGTAATTTTTAGATGATGGGATGGTCTAAACAGAGCTCGGGGTGCAAGAAGCTCAGCTCCGTTTTTAGTACCCTGACTTGCATTAGAAATTAAATGAATATAGTGTTCTTTCTATAGGAAGAGGATGCCTCCAATATGACTAATTAATAAATGTCCTCCACAGCACCTCCAATCTGGAATCTGGATGGAAACATGAGGGAGAAGATGTGTATACAGGATGAAGTAAGGAAGGACCTAGACAAGAACGTCAAAACAAACCAAAGAAGGCAATGCCAAGAATCACCCTGAAGGAATCCAATCCTATGGATGAAAGAATATCTAGGGGAACACCTCCCTAGGTACATAACTAACAATAACTAGACTTACTATCCCTGTCTGTCCACAATTGATGGGAAACATGATTTATTTCTGGACAATTTTGTATGATTTCCCTTAATTATGCTTGAAAGAAAATGAAATAGGTCCCAAACAATTTCAAATCTTAAAAGAAAAAACTGAGTTTATGTTTTGGAAACCTGAAACATAGTTTTCTATTTTTCCATAACAATGTTTGATGTTTTGTTGCAGTCAAAATATCCAAAACACATACCTTTATTAGCACAAATTCTTGAGGGACTTGTTGCAATGAGTAGCAATGAAGATAAGAAAAGGCATGAAAAAGAGGTATTTTCTATCATGTTTATAAACCTTTGAAGGATTTGTAGGAAGATTGTTATCACCATAACTTAGCTATATATGTAATACCTTCTGCTGATTCAGTCTTTTCTATTTATAATTTTGTATTCATGCCAGGTAATAGATGCTGCAAATGAGGTTATTGTCAATATTGATAAAGATGAATTAGAAAAATATTTCTCAATGAAGAGTGAATCTGAAGATGAGGATGCAACTATATGTATCTATTTCATTTCATACAGATTTCAATCTTTTTTTCAATCTTGGACTGCAGATCACTTTAAACTATTGAACTATAGACATGCTTACAGCATCTGCTAATCTATATCTAGGAAACCAAGAAGAAAATGGAATCTCTCTGTGACCAGTTAGCTGATGCAGTCCATAGAAAGGGATTAGCACTAGCAGAGATTGATTTGTCAAAGGTAGTTTATTTTTTGTTGTTGTAAATTTCTAGGCTAGCCCTATGGTTTTTTTCAGTTTAAGTTGGAAATTTTCCTCGCCTCGTAACAGATGTAAGGCTTCTTTGTTGTATACATTGATGTCATGTCATTTTTATCGAAGTTAAAATCTTTTCATATCACATCAATGTCTGAAATACATTTCTCTTTGTATCTAGGTGAAAAATGCCTATTGTGTCCTTAGATCAATAAAATGAACTACAAAATGATTGCTTTGTGTCCAAGTTGATTTTACAATTACTATTATTAAGGATACATAATATTTTCTAACAAGAATAGTCTATGATATGATTTAATTAGCTATAAATTAGTATTAAGTGGAAGGACATGATAGACATGATCCTTAGTCACCGGTGCAGGGAAAGTAATATTCTTGTTCTCCCATTGGAACAATTCTAGTCAAGTTGATTTTTTATTATAGGTTTCTGTTTTGATCAGCATGTTGGATTTAATGTCCATTTATTGTCAGGGATAGGAGTTATGCTCTAAAGTTACAGCATGCAATATTGATGTGGTGATATTAATCTTGTGTTTTAGTCTAATAAAGTGTTGTTAAGTATTGATGAATAGGTCAATAGTTATGACAATCATAGCAATAAGTGGTTGGGTATGAGACATTGCCATACATATGAGATTAATTATTAATAAAAATATAAATCAAGGATTGCATTTCTTTCTAATAACATCCATGTCCTCTCATCATTATTAGGGGCATATTCGAGGATGTGCAGTGAGTGAGAAAAATGTGAAGAAGAAGAAGCATGTGTAACCGGTCTTTATGACATGAGAGACATCATCAAGAAGACTAAACTGTTAGATGGAAAATTTGCATATGTTGCATGGTTGCACCAGGAAGAGGTTATAAACTGGAGATTTATACCTGAAACAAGGAAGGAAGGAAGGAAGGAAGGACCTGGACAAGAACGTCAAAACAAACCAAAGAAGGCAATGCCAAGAATCACCCTGAAGGAAGCCAAGCCTATGGATGAAAGAATATCTAGGGGAACACCTCCCTAGGTACATAACTAACAATCACTAGACTTACTATCCCTGTCTGTCCACAATTGATGGGCAACATGATTTATTTCTGGACAATTTTGTATGAATTCCCTTAATTATGCTTGAAAGCAAATGAAATAGGTCCCAAACAGTTTCAAATATTAAAAGAAAAAACTGAGTTTATGTTCTGGAAACCTGAAACATAGTTTTCTATTTTTCCATAACAATGTTTGATGTTTTGTTGCAGTTAGAATATCCAAAACACATACCTTTATTAGCACAAATTCTTGAGGGACTTGTCGCAATGAGTAGCAATGAAGATAAGAAAAGGCATGAAAAAGAGGTATTTTCTATCATGTTTATAAACCTTTGAAGGATTTGTAAGAATATTGTTATCACCATAACTTAGCTATATATGTAATACCTTCTACTGATTCAGTCTTTTATATTTATAATTTTGTATTCATGCCAGGTAATAGATGCTGCAAATGAGGTTATTGACAATATTGATAAAGATGAATTAGCAAAATATTTCTCAATGAAGAGTGAATATGAAAATGAGGATGCAACTGTATGTATCTATTTCATTTCATACAGATTTCATCCATTTTTTCAATCTTGGACTGCAGATCACTTTAAACTATTGAACTATAGACATGCTTACAGCATCTGCTAATCTGTATCCAGGAAACCAAGAATAAAATGGAAGCTCTCCGTGACCAGTTAGTAGATGCACACTATAGAAAGGGATTAGCACTAGCAGTATGTATCTATTTCATTTCATACAGATTTCATCCTTTTTTTCAATCTTGGACTGCAAATCACTTTAAACTATTGAACTATAGACATGCTTATAGCATTTGCTAATCTGTATCCAAGAAACCAAGAAGAAAATGGAAGCTCTCCATGACCAGTTGGCAGATGCACTCTATAGAAAGGGATTAGCACTAGCAGAGATTGATTTGTCAGAGGTAGTTTTTTTTGTTGTTGTAAATTTCTAGGCTGGCCCTATGATTTTTTTCAGTTTAAGTTCGAAATTTTCCTCGCCTCGTAACAGATGTAAGGTTTTTTTGTTGTATACATTGATGTCATGTCATTTTTATCGAATTTAAAATCTTTTCATATCACGTCAATGTCTGAAATACATTTCTCTTTGTATCTAGATGAAAAATGCCTACTGTGTCCTTAGATCAATAAAATGAACTACAAAATGATTTCTTTGTGTCCAAGTTGATTTTACAATTACTATTATTAAGGATAAATAATATTTGCTAACAAGAATAGTCTATGATATGATTTAATTAGCTATAAATTAGTATTAAGTGGAAGGACATGATAGACATGATCCTTAGTCACTGGTGCAGGGAAAGTAATATTCTTGTTCTCCCATTGGAACAATTCTAGTCAAGTTGGATTATTTATTATAGGTTTCTGTTTTGATCAGCATGTTGGATTTAATGTCCATTTATTGTCAAGGATAGGAGTTACGCTCTAAAGTTACAGCATGCAATATTGATGTGGTGATATTAATCTTGTGTTTTAGTCTAATAAAATGTTGTTAAGTATTGATGAATAGGTCAATAGTTATGACAATCATAGCAATAAGTGGTTGGGTATGAGACATTGCCATACATATGAGATTAATTATTAATAAAAATATAAATCAAGGATTTCATTTATTTCTGATATCATCCATGTCCTCTCATCATTATTAGGGGCATATTCGAGGATGTGCAGTGAGTGAGCAAAATGTGAAGAAGAAGAAGCATGTGTAACCGGTCTTTATGACATGAGAGCCATCATCAAGAAGACTAAACTATTAGATGGAAAATTTGCATATGTTGCATGGTTGCACCAGGAAGAGGTTATAAACTGGAGATTTATACCTGAACCAAAAGATTCTAATTTTTGTAATTATTTGAAGATTAACTCTGACAGTCAATCCTTGCATTTCTGGAGAAAGAATATCTTCATGTGAAACTCTGTCCAGCTGCTTCTTCTGGATACCACCATCACCTTTGTCCCATACAGAATCTGACATTTGAGTGTCTACTTGACCAAAAGCAATGATTGCTTCATGCTGATATTGAACAAAAGGATATAAATCTCCCCTTTCAGGGGTCATTATCACCGTGCTTTGATGCTTGCCTCTTTTCCCTTCTCTTCTATCTCAGGACACCAAAAAGTTGCCAGTGCTCATCCTTTCTGTCTCCATGTTGCTCAGAGAAATATACTGCTGGGAATTTGTGAGGAGGAACTATTTATAGGACCAATTATTCTATAATAACCTATTTTCTGTCCCTTGGAAAAACATCAAATAACTTTGCTAAATTTAGTGCACTACTCTAATGTTTCAAGTTGTGTCTAGATAGAAAGAGAGAAACTAGGAATCTAAGAAGAGTTCCTCCCAGTAACTAACTTGTTAAAAAGAAATTGGTTCATTTTCCATATGGGGACAAAGGGTCTAGAATCTGACAGGAACACAGTCATCCTGTACTCTTTCAAAATGACTATCTTAGCCTTTCCTCCCAGAGCAGGAGAAGAACAATTTAGTCACTGACAAAGTTTTAGAAAAAAGCCACCGATGACTGGTGATGGCCTGTGACGTTCTTTGTTCTCAGGATATTATGTTGGAATACTGAACACTACCAGAAAAATGAGGGTCACTCTGTCTCTTTTTAGTAACTTTTAAGAGGAGATAGGATTAAAGGGGGTCTCTCTTTATCAAACAGTAGAAATAATTCAAATCTAGGAGAGAGTAAACAAGCAGAAGAAGCTAGCAATCAGGGAGGATGGTAAACAAGAGATGGGACACTAGTTGTGGGATATTATTCTATTGAACTTGTGCATATTACAATGACTTATGTAAGAATTTTAATTTCCTATAGTGGGATTCACAATTTTAGCATAGAACTGTGATTCCTGTTGAATCTTTTCAACAATTGGTACTGTTGGCTACTTGCAGTTGCATGGTCATATAGTATAAAGATGGAACATGTCACTGGTGTGAGTTTTTTCAAGAAATTTCATCTTGAAAGTTCATGTATCTATATCATGCATCTCTTGGAAAATCACTGACTATGCTATTTCACAGGCAACTTATCAACAAGGGAAAAGGAGTTGAGGACACTTACTGGGAGCTTGTAATAAAAGATATCCAAGATGCATGTGAATTACTTGAACCCATTTATAATGCAACTGGAGGAGCAGATGGTTGTGTTTCTATTCAAGTCTCCCCTAGACTTGTGTTTGATACAGAAGGGACTGTTGAAACTGCTAAGTGGCTGTACAAAAAAATCAATCGCTGCAATGTCTACATTAAGATTCCGCCAACTGTAGAATGTATTCCATCTATAAAGCAAGTTGTTTCACTTGGTATCAGTGTGACTGTTACTATAAGTCTATTATTTTCTCTAAAGTTTTCTTCTTAAATAAACGCAGGCATTATTTTCAATTGCCAATTATTGCTTCATTTGTCCAAATCTTGGAGCCCAACATGGTATGGTAGAAATTCTATTTGCTTCAAATTTAAGCTGAAACATTCGCAAACTAGGAGGAAATTTTTGTTTCTTGGTTGCACATTTTAGATGCTAAAGGCACATCGCATTATAAATGGTGTTCAAGATGTAGTTTGTTCTATTAAGGCACTGGATAATGAGAAAGCCAGTTGTCATGCATGACATTTTTAGGAGTTATAGAGTCCCCCAGTATGGCCATTTACTGTGTGAGATGGCTTTCAATATTTTCTTTTTAAGACCACATTGACTTCATATTCTCTACCAAATATGGAATGCAAATCTCCAGATCAATGAAGGAGGAAAAATCACAGGATAACTTCCTAGAAAAATGATCTCTCTTGTACAATGGGGCTTCTAAATATACTGCTGGGAATTTGGGAGGAGGAACTATTTATAGGACCAATTATTCTATAATAACCTATTGTCTGTCCCTTGGAAAAACATCAAATAACTTTTCTGAATTTAGTGCACTACTCTAAGGTTTCAAGTTGTGTCTAGATAGAAAGAGAGAAACTAGGAATCTAAGAAGAGTTCCTCCCAGTAACTAACTTGTTAAAGAGAAATTGGTTCATTTTCCATATGGGGACAAAGGGTCTAAAATATGACAGGAACGGAGTCATCCTGTACTCTTTCAAAATGACTATCAGAGCCTTTCCTCCTAGAGCAGGAGAAGAACAATTTACTCACTGACAAAGTTTTAGAAGAAAGCCACCGATGACCGGTGATGGCCTGTGATGTTCTTTGTTCTCAAGATATTATGTTGGAATACTGAACAATACCAGAAAAATGAGGGTCACTCTGTCTCTTTCTAGTAAATTTTAAGAGGAGATAGGATTAAAGGGGGTCTCTCCTTATCAAACAGTAGAAATAATTCAAATCCAGGAGAGAGTAAACAAGCAGAAGAAGCTAGCAATCAGGGAGGATGGTAAACAAGAGATGGGACACTAGTTGTGGGATATTATTCTCTTGAACTTGTGTAGATTACAATGACTTATGTAATAATTTTAATTTCCTATAGTGGGATTCACAATTTTAGCATAGAACTGTGATTCCTGTTGAATCTTTTCAACAATTGGTACTGTTGGCTACTTGCAGCTGCATAGTCATATAGTATAAAGCTGGAACATGTCACTGGTTTGAGTTTTTTCAAGAAATTTCATCTTGAAAGTTCATGTATCTATATCATGCATCTCTTGGAAAATCACTGACTAAGCTATTTCACAGGCAACTTATCAATGAGGGAAAAGGAGTTGAGGACACTTACTGGGAACTTGTAATAAAAGATATCCAAGATGCATGTGAATTACTTGAACCCATTTATAATGCAACTGGAGGAGCAGATGGTTGTCTTTCTATTCAAGTCTCCCCCAGACTTGTGCTTGATACAGAAGGGACTGTTGAAGCTGCTAAGTGGCTGCACAAAACAATCAATTGCTGCAATGTCTACATTAAGATTCCGGAAACTGTGGAATGTATTCCATCTATAAAGCAAGTTGTTTCACTTGGTATTAGTGTGACTGTTACTGTAAGTCTATTATTTTCTCTGAAGTTTTCTTCTTAAATAAACACAGGCATTATTTTCAATTTCCAATTATTGCTTCATTTGTCCAAATCTTGGAGCCCAACATGGTATGGTAGAAATTGTATTTGCCTCAAATTTAAGCTGAAACATTCGCAAACTAGGAGGCAATTTTTGTTTCTTGGTTGCACATTTTAGATTCTAAGGCACATCGCATTATAAATGGTGTTCAAGATGTAGTTTGTTCTATTAAGGCACTGGATAATGAGAAAGCCAGTTGTCATGCATGACATTTTTAGGAGTTATAGCGTCCCCCAGTATGGCCATTTACTGTGTGAGCTGGCTTTCAATCTTTTCTTTTTAAGACCACATTGACTTCATATTCTTTGCCAAATATGGAATGCAGATCTCCAGATCAATGAAGAAGCAAAAATCATAGGATAACTTCCTAGAAAAATGATCTCTCTTATACAATGGGGCTTCTAAATATACTGCTGGGAATTTGGGAGGAGGAACTATTTATAGGACCAATTATTCTATAATAACCTATTGTCTGTCCCTTGGAAAAACATCAAATAACTTTTCTGAATTTAGTGCACTACTCTGAGGTTTCAAGTTGTGTCTAGATAGAAAGAGAGAAACTAGGAATCTAAGAAGAGTTCCTCCCAGTAACTAACTTGTTAAAGATCAATTGGTTCATTTTCCATATGGGGACAAAGGGTCTAAAATCTGACAGGAACAAAGTCATCCTGTACTCTTTCAAAATGACTATCAGAGCCTTTCCTCCCAGAGCAGGAGAAGAACAATTTACTCACTGACAAAGTTTTAGAAGAAAGCCACCAAAGGCTGGTGATGGCCTGTGATGTTCTTTGTTCTCAAGATATTATTTTGGAATACTGAACACTACCAGAAAAATGAGGGTCACTCTGTCTCTTTTTAGTAACTTTTAAGAGGAGATAGGATTAAAGGGGGTCTCTCCTTATCAAACAGTAGAAATAATTCAAATCCGGGAGAGAGTAAACAAGCAGAACAAGCTAGCAATGAGGGAGGATGGTAAACAAGATATAGGACACTAGTTGTGGGATATTATTCTCTTGAACTTGTGTAGATTACAATGACTTATGTAATAATTTTAATTTCCTATAGTGGGATTCACAATTTTAGCATAGAACTATGATTCCTGTTGAATCTTTTCAACAATTGGTACTGCTGGCTACTTACAGCTACATAGTCATATAGTATAAAGTTGGAAGATGTCACTGGTGTGAGTTTTTTCAAGAAATTTCATCTTGAAAGTTCATGTATCTATATCATGCATCTCTTGGAAAGTCACTGACTATGCTATTTCACAGGAAACTTATCAACGAGGGAAAAGGAGTTGAGGACACTTACTGGGAGCTTGTAATAAAAGATATCCAAGATGCATGTGAATTACTTGAACCCATTTATAATGCAACTGGAGGAGCAGATGGTTGTGTTTCTGTTCAAGTCTCCCCCAGACTTGTGCTTGATACATAAGGGACTGTTGAAGCTGCTAAGTGGCTGCACAAAACAATCAATGGTTGCAATGTCTACATTAAGATTCTAGCAACTATAGAATGTATTCCATCTATAAATCAAGTTGTTTCACTTGGTATCAGTGTGACTGTTACTGTAAGTCTATTATTTTCTTTGAAGTTTTCTTCTTAAGTAAACGTAGGCATTATTTTCAATTGCCAATTATTGCTTCATTTGCCCAAATCTTGGAGCCCAACATGGTATGGTAGAAATTGTATTTGCTTCAAATTTAAGCTGAAACATTCGCAAACTAGGAGGCAATTTTTGTGTATTGGTTGCACATTTTAGATGCTAAAGGAACATCACATTATAAATGGTGTTCAAGATGTAGTTTGTACTATTAAGGCACTGGATAATGAGAAATCCAGTTGTCATGCATGACATTTTTAGGAGTTATAGATTCCCCCAGTATGGCCATTTACTATGTGAGCTGGCTTTGAATCTTTTCTTTTTAAGACCACACTGACTTCATATTCTCTGCCAAATATGGAATGCAGATCTCTAGATCAATGAAGAAGGAAAAATCATAGGATAACTTCCTAGAAAAATGATCTCTCTTGTACAATGGGGCTTCTAAATATACTGCTGGGAATTTGGGAGGAGGAACTATTTATAGGACCAATTATTCTATAATAACCTATTGTCTGTCCCTTGGAAAAACATCAAATAACTTTGCTGAATTTATTGCACTACTCTGAGGTTTCAAGTTGTGTCTAGATAGAAAGAGAGAAACTAGGAATCTAAGAAGAGTTCCTCCCAGTAACTAACTTGTTAAAGAGCAATTGGTTCAGTTTCCATATGGGGACAAAGGGTCTAAAATCTGACAGTAACAGAGTCATCCTATACTCTTTCAAAATGACTATCAGAGCCTTTCCTCCCAGAGCAGGAGAAGAAAAATTTACTCACTAACAAAGTTTTAGAAGAAAGCCATCGATGACTGGTGATGGCATGTGATGTTCTTTGTTCTCAAGATATTCTGTTGGAATACTGAACACTACCACAAAAATGAGGGTCACTCTGTCTCTTTTTAGTAACTTTTAAGAGGAGATAGGATTAAAGGGGGTCTCTCCTTATCAAACAGTAGAAATATTTCAAATCTTGGAGAGAGTAAACAAGCAAAAGAAGCTAGCAATTAGGGAGGATGGTAAACAAGAGATGGGACACTAGTTGTGGGATTCTACAAGAATGTGTCTTCATCTAGATTGGTTAGTTGTTTCTGTGTGCAGATGTGAAGGATTGCATCTATATATTAATTTTAAATGATAATATCATGGTAATCCGGGTCATGATATTCATTTATGCTTTGCATTGGCAAAGCATTGAAATTTTGTATTTAATAAAAAACAAATCACTGCATTGATTTGCTTAGTGTACTAGCACAACCACTTAACTTGTGGCTGGTGAACACCAATAGGTCACAAGTTAAGTGTCATGAATAAGTTATCGGTTACTTGTTTTTTCTTTCTTCTAGTTAAATGAGTTATCTGTTAGAAACTGCCCATTATCCACGCATTAGCTAAGAGTGCATCAGCTACCAGTTAGCTATCTCTGGAAAAGAAATTTTGTGCTTAAGCAAGACCATAAGCTCAGTGCTGTAGGTTTTCTTAGGTTTAAATCTAGGCTCCAATACATTCTGAGGGTTTGACAGTTAAAACCTATTTTTGTCCTTCCTAGAATGTGCTTTTAGATTCCAGGTATTGGCTACATTTGTTATTCTATTAAATGAGCATTTAACACCTATCCTTGTAAGTATTCTTCTATTGGATTTTTTTCCTTTAGAAGACTAATATCATGCCAAATTCTAAATTGGATATCAATCTTGCAATGGATATGTTACAAAGTGAATTGTGGTTGTAGGATTCCTTTGAACTAAAATGTCAGTGTGGCTAACTATGAAAAATTTAAACTTGCACTGCTATTAAGCTGAAGTACATGGTCTGTTTGTTTGTCATAATTTTCTGACATGTAGAAATCTAGAGAACTGCTTTATAACAATTGATAGAATGGCTGTTGACCTATTATAATTTGTGATTTTAATTGTGAATGCTACAAGATTCAAGGGATTATCAACTTTTATCCTGAATCAACTTTATATCCTGAATACAAGTCAGAGATACATTTTGATTTCATCATTTTTATGTGAGTTTTGAATTTTCCTATCTACTTTTACATTTTAATGGCCACACATGAATTGATCTTGTGCTGCAAATAGGTTTAAGTTTAACTATCTAAATCTTAAAAAATTTCAAGCATGCTTGCATAATTGGCTTCATATTTCATTACAATACAAGAAGAGTTTGCTTTGACAGTGCCCTAGTTTTACTCAGATGGCCTAGATTTACTCATATGATTGAAATTTTATGCTTATCTGATAATGTCTATAAAATATGCTGATCCCCCAAGCACAAGAGAATGCAAATATGCACTACGCAAATGCCTAAAGTTATTGATGCTAATGATGTGTCTGGAGGGATTTTGGAGAAGTTCCCAAAGCGCCTGAATGTTGTTCCTCCTAGAGTTATCAGTGGTTCATTATCAGGTGTTACTGCTGAGACATATAATGCTGATACACAGTTGTGGAGAAAGCACATGAAAGGATACAAAAGAATGAACAAATATATTGGGGAGAGTAGATATCGCAATGTTATGGACATGAATGCAGGTCTTGGTGGCTTTGCAGCAGCACTTACATCTGACAAAGTTTGGGTTATGAATGTTGCCCCAACCATTGCAAAAAAGAATACACTTGGTGTGATATATGAAAGAGGCCTTATTGGAATTTATCTTGACTGGTATGGTTACCCTTCATTTCTCTTTTAATTTTTGCAAGGCTTTAATTTCTGTTATAGAAATTTAACCTATAGTTGGAGGACCACAATTCACAACAATATACATGCATAGGTAGAAGACTAGGTTTCCACTCTCATCCCATTTTGGGAAAAGGATTATAGGAACAAACTACATAAAATATGTAATATAACATGTAAAAACTCTGGTTTTTGTATCCTTATGCCTTTTTAATGGCCCTAGTGAAGCACAGTAGATTGACAGACAAGATGCTCACCCAATTGAAATCATGCCATGTGTCTACTACACGATGCGCCAATAGATTCCATTCTATTTTAAAATGAGAGGATCCCTCCTCGCCATATAACATAAAAATCATGGTTTTCATAAACCGATATGGGTATCTCAAGTATTGTGTAGAATACATCCAATTATTCTTTTCTAAGAAGGTCTTATATTCAGTCCACCAATCTTTCAATTTTTTTACTAGATTGAATTCCTTGGCCATGTATTCATCCAAAAATGTTTTGTTCAATAGCACTTGAATTTTCTTCAGCTTGAACATTATTTTGAATGAATAGGGTTGTAAATAAACTATGGAAACCCTACCTTCACTTATGACCGATCTCATTCCAAGATTAATGTGTCTGAATATCAATTTGACAACATCGTTATATGGTAATATTATTGGTTTGGCAGCAATCAAGTAAAGGATGTGCTTTCTGATATTTCAAAAAACCTCTAAGTCATCACGGTCCTTATGGAAGTCTTCATTGATGAACATTCTATACATGTATTTGGGCACTCAAGGTAATCTTGGAATCCAATTAAATGATTTGTATCCATGAGCAACATTGGATCTACATCTTTCCAAGGGTTGGGACTTTCTTCAACTTCCCATTTTAAGGTAGCTTCCCTATTCCTTGTGCTTTTGACATTTTAAATAATAAATATCCTACAATAAAAAATGAAAATACAAATATTAAATCTTGTAGACATAATTATGTCAATAGGTGAGTTATGAACATAAATTAATTCTACCTCAAGTTTCGAGCTAAAACAAATGGACTTTGAGAAACAGGATAGCAGCTGAACAAACTTGGCTTCTCTAGCAAGTTTACAAAGGATAATGGTGAATATTAATTGTGAAATACCTCCCTGAGCTGGTTAAGATTATTAATGACAACTATATATATGCACGGGTGGCAAAGTTTGGTGATAAGTCCAGTATTTTGTTTTTGCAATGATTTATGGAGTTTGAGGATATGCCCTTATCTGAAATACTTATGGCATGGTTAGGTGGCAAGCCTGGGGTGCATAAATTTTGAAGAGAAATGTTTTGACCATGTCATTTGCACCAAGGGATTCACATGAATCCCAAGTGCAGTTTTCTTTGGAGCGAGGCGTGCCTACTGTGATTGGTGTAACGGGGACACAATAGCTTCCTTACCCTTCCCATAGTAGGGATCAAAACGTTGAGATTTGCGAAATCATCCAACGCAACTCCTTCTTATTTACAATTATCCACTGCGTAAATGACTACTTTCATAAATACTAGTTACTGGTAAGTTGTAATAGTAATAATTATGTAGTTTGTAGATTGATATCTATCATAAATTTGTTTGAATATCATCATTGTCAAGCAACAACAACTTATTAAAGGGTGCTAGCTCAATGGTAGAGCGCCTGCCTAATTATAGGTAGGAGGTTGGTGGTTCGATTCCTTCATGCCCTATCATAAATTTGTGACTACAAAAATGACTAAATTCACATATATACGACTATTAGTAGCTAATTTCTCGTATCTTAGTCGTATTTATCTTAGTCATTAATATGTTAACATTTAGTAGTTTATTTAGTCATATATTTGGTCATTAATGGTTGCAATAAGTGACTAAATCAGTGACTAAATCAATGATTAACTCAGTGGCTAAATCAATGACTAAATCTGTGACTAAATCAATGACTAAATCATTAACTATCAATGACTAAAGCATTGTCTATCAATGACTAAATCATTGTCTATCAATGACCAAATCAATGACTAAATCAATGACTAAATTAGTGACTACTAAGTCAAGCTATTAATGACTAGTGAAATATGACTAGCTATAAGATAGTGGTAATTTGCTACTATTAGTCACCGACTCAAAAATAGTCGTTTATAGCCTGATTTTAGTCATTTTTTAGTCATTAATTTCTCATTTTCTACTAGTGTTGGGGACCCCGGTGGATTTTTATTGGCCCCTTTTATATTATTTATTTCTCATCTTTTCTCATAACAGTCCTTACAAACTCGGCGACCAACATCTTTTCTGCGGCATCCTCCAAACGAAGAGTTAAATTCAAACCATTAAGAAGCAAAACCCTGAACATGAATTTGTTCTCCTCAGGTTCATGCTTGGGTTTCTTCTTAGGAAGCACTCCAAGGTAGCCCTCATTGATGCTTCTTTTCCTCCTAGTAGAATATTCTTATATCTTGGAAACAAGAAATGGAAAACCGTAGAGGGAATATTGTGTTCTTCTATCACAACGCTTTCCTACACTTATAATTTGCAAGAATTGATGCATGCAACAGGATTTCATTAGTTTCTATAGAGACTGCTATGGATGGGGTCAATGTCTCACTAATTACTAAAATAAATTATGCATGTACAACTCAAGACAAGCTCTGGCATTCAACAATTGCTACAAAGCTCCGCTTAGTAGCCTCAAAACCACTTTGAGAAAGAAAAAAACAATTTTCTATAGAACATTCAGGATTCAAACTCCAATAATTCATGTAGGTGCACTGTAGAATAGGTGAAAATAACACTATTACTACTTACTACACTGCTCCTAAGAATGCAATGGAAAAATGAGCCAGGAACACTAAAACCCAGGGAAAAGCAGGGAATGGTACAACAAGAACACAACAAAGACAAATATGTTTGATATTTTTATGTTTCTATACAAACATTGGATATGAAGCATGATGAAGAGGCTAGAAATGAAAATAGAAAAGTTATATTATACGACAGGTACAAGCAAGTCATATAAAATATTAATGCCTAGGGAGAATGTAGGTAATGTAAGAACCCTTACCTTATCAATCGCCTTTCGCCAAGTCCATTGGCCCGTACCGCTTGCAAAGAGTTGTCCTAATAAACGGAAAACCACTATGTTGGATTGCAATTAAATTTATAAATTAAATAAATAATCCATTCCTAGACCTATACACAAGTGGTAATTTTTCTAGGAATGGAAAATATCAAAATACTCTATGAAATAAAAAATGGGCATACAATTAAATTAGCTAATGTTGTCTGGGAAGTGTGTTCTTGGGGTAATTACACCAAGATATGTGGTTTTGGAGTCACATTCCACATGTCCTGTGAAGGAAATCAACAATCAATCTATCCAGTACACATTTTCCACCAGAATATCAACTCACATTTAAATGCTATATTACAATATTGTTGCTTCACTGATGTGGAAACTTGTTTTTGTATTCGACAAGATTTCTTTAACCATTGTATTAGAACAAAAACAACACACAAATTTTAAAGTTTAAGAAAAAAAATATTAAATACACATATAAATAGGTTTTTACTGGAAATGTGTGAACACTGTTAATACCACCATCCTATCAAATAATATCAAACAAAAAACAGAGGAAAGAGTCATGTTATCTTACTATATGAATAAAATGTCACTACATACTCCGGATAAATCTTTGTTATCTATGAAATGTTAAATTTGCAGTAAATAATAGTCGCATGGGTGTGTCTCATTGGTGGTTTAGTTGTTATGAAGTCACTTGTTGTAAATTCAAGGCCACGAGATCAAATCCCACCCAGGTTTACATGTGTCCTATGTCTTGCAAAGGGTGTGGGGAACCTAGGGGCATAGTGGTAGCTATCTTGCAAAGGGTGTGGGGCACCTAGAGGTATAGTGGTAGCGGGAATGGATCCATGGACCCCGTGTCACGTGAGTACCACCCCAGCTCTAGTTGTTGATTCCCCTAGTTACTAAAAAAAAAAAAACTTTCCAGTAAATAATATTTAGATATGGAAATATTTGTTCTAAAATAATGCACTTTGAGGAGCTCATGGAATGCTTTTGTAGCGCACATATTAATACATTTTTTTGGCTTATAAGAGAATACTTCAATTTCTTGTTGACTCTAAGACTCACCCCATCAACATGTATTCTACAACCATGTGTTTATATGTCATATAAAAAGAGAGGAAGAGAGAGACCTTTACAAAATAGTGCAAGCCCTTGAGATAGATAAGGGGGTGAAATATCGTGTTTATTCGAAACAAAAGATATTTTCCTCATCACAAAACCGCAGGATTGATGAATTAGTTGAAGCATTTACTACCACAGTATTCAGAACCAAATCCACCTTTTCTCTCCAATGATTAGAACGCAAAGAGCCAGCCTGCAAGCATTATCAAAATATAAGCAGAGTTTTAGTAAACATAAATTTCAATTATCTGCAAGGAAATACAAAAAAAATAATTTAATCCAAAAAAAATTAAATACACATGAATTGAAAGGAAATATATTGTATAAAAACAAGTTTGCAAATTTAACAATACAATTTTTTTTCTCAGAATTTATTATGCATTCTTTAAAATATTTCATTTTAAAGTTTGGTGTATGGATATTTTCCCTGGCCCCTTTTGTATTATTTATTTCTCATCTTTTCTCATAGCATTCCTTACAAACTAGGCGACCGACATCTTTTCAACAACATCCTCCAACTGCAAATTTAAATTCAAACCATTATGGAGCAAAACCATGAACATGAATTTGTTCTCCTTAGGTTCAGGATTGGGTTTATTCTTAGGAAGAACTCCAAGGTAACCCTCATTTTTGCTTTTTTTCCTCTTGGTAGAATATTCTGCCATCTTGGACACAAGAAATAGCAAACCGCAGAGGGAATATTGTGTTCTTCTATCACAACACTTTCCTACACTTAGAATTTGCAAGAATTGATGCATGCAACGAGATTTTGTAGGGTTTAAACAGAGAATTCTATGGTTGGTTTAGATGTCTCACTAATTACTCAAATCACTTATGCATGTAATTAAATACACATGAATTGAAAGGAAATATATTGTATAAAAACAACTTTTCAAATTTAACAATACAATTTTTTTCTCAAAATTTATTATGCATTCTTTAAAATATTTCATTTTAAAGTTTAGTGTATGGTGATTTTCCTTGGCCCCTTTTGTATTATTTATTTCTCATCTTTTCTCTTAACAGTCCTTACAAACTAGGCAATCGTCATCTTTTCAATGGAATCCTCCAACTGCAAAGTTAAATTCAAACCATTATGAATCAAAACCATGAACATGAATTTGTTCTCCTCAGGTTCAGGCTTGGGTTTCTTCTTAGGAAGCACTCCAAGGTAACCCTAATTACTACTTCTTTTCCTCTTGGTAGAATATTCTGCCATCTTGGACATAAGAAACAACAAACCGCACAGGGAATATTGTGTTCTTCTATCGCAACACTTTCCTAGACTTAGAATTTGCAAGAATTGATGCATGGAACAAGATTTTCTTAGTTTATATAGAGATGCTATGGATGGGGTCGATGTCTCAATAATCACTCAAATCAATCATGCATGTACAACTCAAGACAAGCTCTAGAGTTAGACAATTGATACAAAGCTCCACTCAGTAGCCTCAAAACCACTCTGAGCAAACAAAAACAGTTTGCTATAGAAAATTCGGGCCTCAAACTCCAAAAATTTGCCATTATCAAAGAAAAACTAAAAATGTACTATCAAAAAAATTCACGGTCTAGCTTTGAACTGTCAATTCATGGGAATTTTGACATGGTTCCCAAAAGGAATGGACAAAACTAGAAAGAAACCCACATTTTATAGACATTCCAACTAGATTAATACCCACAAAATCATATGAATCAAATCCATATTTTATGGTAAGGATATGAATTTGCTTACCCTGATCATAAGCCGTGATGTTTTCACAAATCATAAGTACCATCGAGAAATTAAAATTAGAATCCTGCTCATCTTTCCCATTCAGAGCATACCCTGCAATCATATAGCTCCACATTCCCTTCCTCCTTTTTCCTCGATAACTATTGGTTTTATTTCTCACATTGAATTTCCCAAGTTCACCTGGATAGCTCGTGCTTCATGCTTGCACGGATATTTGAGCCATTTCATCTCCACCACATCCACAACAATGAAAAAAACCATGAATAAAATAAAAACACAATAGGTAATCAAGAAAAACATAGAAGGAAACAAACCTGAAGGTCTAAACATTGTTGCCATTTTGGAGGTGGGGTAGGTTGTTCTAAAAGCATGGGATCACATGCAAAGGGAGTGGATGATGCACTAATAGGAAAGGTCCTTTTCCTACCCTTCCTATAAAAAAAACATCATATCCTGTTCTAGATCCTTCAGTGAATGTTTGAAATCGAAAACCCCCAAATGGGATCTGGAGCAGATCCCGCGCAGGTGTTTTTGAATGCTAATGGGCTAGTGCACGGGTATTTTTGAATTCTTCTTTTTTTGTTTGATTATTTGCATTTTTTATATTTGGTGTTTTGTTTTGTTTTTTATTTTGCATATTTATCTTTTGTTTAGTTTATTTTGGGTTTTTTTATTTGCATATTTTATATTTTGTTGCATTTTAAATTAATTATAGTTAAACAACTCTATTTTTTTTAATTTAGTGTAGTTTAATTTAATTCAATTCAATTTAACTAGTATTTTTTCATAATTTGTATTGGTTGCATTGCTTATAGTGATATCCTGTACATAAGTCCCTTTAAGGATGAACACGATGATGATGACGATGATCATGATGATGATGATCGTGATGATGATGATGCTGAATATGGAGAAGATGATGGTGATGACGAAAACAACGATGATGATAATCATCATCCTTGTCATCATCATCATCATTTTCTTCTTCCATACTATTGAATGGCTAGTTACTCATGAATTGTGTCTGTTTGCCAGAATATTTCACCTCCTAGGGATAGCAAGGTGTTCCACTGGTCTCAATGGTTCAGATCCAGAACAAATAGAAGATAGAGGTTGAAGACTCTCCCTAGACACTGTAGATACCTGGAATACAATGCATTGATAGTCACCCTGTGTACCTGCAATAAGCTCAACACAAAATAGATCAAAGCAACCAGAATATAATATACTAATCTATGTTAGTGACTAAGGAATCTAATGACATATATATGAAATCAAACATCAACAATATATGTGGGACAGAAATCAACTTGCATTAAAGAAATATGAAGAATTTTACAACCAAGCCTTAGTGTTGACATGCATCTCCATGAAACCAAGCATTCTCATCCCCATAAGCTCTGACTCTAGCTCTCTCTATGCTCTCCAATGATATGGGCCAAGTGATTAATCCAATAGCATAACAATGCCTTAAAAGTTCTCCCCCTCAACCATGGCCATAAGCTTGTATTTATAAGGCTAGATGGATAGGGTAGGTTGAGAGATTTGTGGATGAGGTGGCCTCCAAGATCCTAGGATGGGGGATATCGAGCTCAACAGACCCACAATAGTAGGGATAATGGATATCTCAAGGCTTATCATCTAGAAGCCTCGAGAAGCTTCTCTTTTTCCCTTTTTACCCAAGGTACCGCGTTTCTCCTTTAGTGACAGAGCAGTTCTGGTAATAACAGCTTATGGACTAAGGGCCATAACCTGTGGCACCGCTTGTGGGAAACAGAGTATGGGTGGTGCAAACAAGGGTACCACATATGGATAAAGGGTCAAGCGTGGTGCTAGGAATTTGTATGAAAATATTGACAAATGATATGAGTTTCCACTCTAGAAGCTGGGATTCAGGGTAAGTAGGTATGTCAAATGTCTTATCACATGATGGTAACAAGATTTCGGTATAACAGGATCCCCCCAAAGCATGAGTTGTAGAGGGATACAATAAATGAGATATTTGAGAGAATAAGTCATTGCCATGAGGTGAAAATGTCGGCATAATCAGAGCAAGTCATCAAGTAGGCATCTGCAGTACATCAGTATGTTGAATCATAGACACAAGTAACCAAACTCATGGCTACAAACCAATACAAGGTAGATCCATGAGAGGAATAAAAAATCATGGCTACTAGAATACAACATAGATCCATGTGATAGAGGACTCAAACTTGGACATAGCTACCAGACATACAATGTAGATCCATGTCACAAAGATACAAATTTGAGCATAACCATGACCATACAAATGTGGATCTATGCTAGATATACAAAACTCCATCGCAACCTGGGGAAAAGCAATGAGTGCTTTAAACAAATACCCAGGGTCTTCATCTTGTCTTCCACAAAGTATGATTCTATCCATGTGCTTACAATGATCTGAAGTTGAACATGGTAGAAACCACTTGATTAGTGGCCAATGATGCGAACCATTAACAAGTGTGAGGGAGATCACCATTAATGTCAATGATTCCCAAGGTACTCTAGTACAATCTACTAAGTGTGAATAGATGTCCTGATGTCGAACACCCAGTCGATTCTATCAATCAAAGGTCAATGATGTGAACCTATGTCGAGAGAGAGCAAATCTGTCATTAAGGCATACAGATCTCAAGGTACCAATCATTGTTTCTAAGACTATTTCCCAGATGATTAGCTGATGTCGATGGGAAATCTCATCGAAGGAGGGCCATGATGAGTCCCACATCGACGAAATGAAACTTGGAACATAGTTCTGGAATGATGTGCATGTAGTAATCATATGACTGACTCAAATATACTGACACAAAGACTATGTGGATTGTAGAGGTGACACTTCTTTAGATCCCCTTTGAACATCGGGCGGCACAACAAAATACGTGGTAGCATGACTAGACAGGACAGACACACAATGTGACAGTGGACAATGCATTCTTTTGAAGACTCAGAGGAGTGACATGACTCATGAAAGTGGATTGTCATGGAGATCAGTTGAATACCCAATTGAATGACATGATTGTGTATACAAGTACCATGTTCAAAGGTAACGACAAACAACTGCCATTATTTACAAAAAGATTCCCTTCCCATTTCCCCCATCATGATCAATGAGTGCCTCTTTTTGGTTTTACGAGTTCAAAGAGGGTAACAAACACTCGGTATAGCTTGTCGAAAGACAAGTCCAGACTCATATGTTTTACGAACCTGAGAGAGGATGGTTTGATCCCAAAATAGGTCTCTCAATGTTTAATTTAACGAGTGCACTGAAAGAAAAATCGGTATCGTTCATGTTTAGAGAGTCTGAATGAATACGGAAGAAGACTCAAAAGGGTCCTTTTTCGTATGATTTAGTCTCTAAGGATCGAAAAAGTATAAAATCATACTTTAGAGAACTCTTCCAGTCATGATTGGCTAGAGTGTTCCTTTTTTGTAAATAGTCCTATCCGAACTGAAAAAGAGATAACCTACCGTCGAAAGGACGACTCTTCAAATATTTTTACGAGTACGAAGGAGACAAGTACTCGACAATATTTTTGCATTTAAGGAGCCTAAAAAGAGTTTAAAGAGGACTCCATGAGGTTTCTTTACACAATGTCACTTTTTACGAGCCTAGAAATATTCGAAAATGGACTCAATGATATTTTCATGTTTTAAGGAGTCTGAAAAAGATGTGAAAAAAATACTCCATGATGTTTCTTTGCACAATGTCAAATTTTGCAAGCCTGGAAAGATTCAGAAATGGACTTAGACCTTTGATACTAGGCTTGGAGAGCATGATAAAAGTGTTGAAATAAATGCTCATCGATCTTTTCCATTTTATGAAAGTACAAAAAAGCCATAAACAAACTTTCAAAGCTTCTTGCTAGAGTTATCCTATCCTGCAATAGTCTCAGAAACAAGTGCTAAATGCATTTACAACTAGCATTAGGGATTACGACAGATAAATTTTGACCAAAATATGACTTTACATCAAAAATATAGCGAGTCAGACTCAAAAATTTCTATATAAGTCAAGTAAATAGTAAAAAATCAAACCATTTCACTATTTACCTCTAGCAGAGAGCACTTGGAGCATTTTCTTAGCCAGATATTCCACAGCTAATACCAGGAGCTTCCACTGTCTGTTTTTAGCATTGTCAGTTGCAGGTAATAGCTAAGACCCTTATCTTTCATTTCATAGCATCTATTTTGAGTTTTGGTGGGGTTTTGGGTCCATATGGTGAGCCCTAAAATTCAAAATGTGGGCACCGCGGCTACCCCTTGCGAGATAAACGGTTCCACCCTAGAACCGTGCCAACAATATAGTGGACAGGCAGTGCCACCACCTGTCTCCAACAGTGCACAGGCGGTGTCGACCATGGATAAGTTAAACTAATGGTATGGGTGATATAACTTCATTATTTTGATTTCCAATGATTTAAGGATGATTTTAATGCATACCATTGTGGTTTTTGGCAGGTCTAGATTGCTCAAAACATCGTGATATGGAAGGAAAGAACTCATGACAATGAGGATGCTGCTGCTGAGAGAAATGTAGGCTATATTGCTATATTACAGGACTATGGGATCTTGAAGTTCTTTCGGACCCCAAGCATGGTGTCGCACGAAGAGCTACTAGAATACATACTACATATGTGGAATCCAGAGCAGCAGTACTTCGAGGTGGGGGCACACATACTTATAGTGGAGGTAGAGGATATCTACTTCCTGATTGGTCTATCAAGACAGGGTGCTTCCATCTCATTGACAGGTTCCCGTGGCAGGGACATTACTACCAGAGAGCTTATAGATTCACACTGTGCACTAGGATCAGGTACATCAGGGAAGAAGATCACCATCAAGGTAGTGATGGATAGGGCTCTACAGACTGTCTTGTTTACTATGAAGAGGGTGGCTAGAATTCAGGGTGTGCACCAAGATTCCAGGGAACATATGATGTATGCCATAGAGGATATGGCACCCACAGTGTTCAACTGGATGGAAGCAATGCTACCAATTTTCAAGGATCAGCTGACTAAGTGTCGGTAAGGAGAGTTGAAGCAGTTTGGCTTTGGTTCCATCTTATCCTGCTTCTTCTTCAAGTGGGTTCCACAAATGAGGCCACAGGTTACCTTCCAGAGTATGAAAGCACGGGACCCCTGTATGCTGAGGTGGGTCCAGGTCATGGCTTGTACAGGAGCGGGTAGGGGAAGGATGAAGTTTGGTGATCTATTCTTCAGATGGCTATGGGATAAGATCCTCATGGCTGAGGACTATGCTTACGTAGGCATGCACTTCATAGGAGATCCTGACCTACCACTCCCACCTAGCGGACAGTGGGGTGACATCGATAAGAAGCAAGAAACCCTAAAATGGATGAAATGTTTTTAATGTTTTATATTTTTTATGTTAAGTGACAAGACCTGTATATTCTCATGCAGATGTTGGAGCAGCACGACGTGGAGGAGCATCTCCATTGGATAGGCAAGCAGGAGCTCACTTTGTACGACAGGGTGATGATATCACCGGGGGGATGGAGGAGGACCTGGAGAGGTTGACTTTGGACATCCCAGATGCTAACATAGATGACCTCCCGATGAGATATCGGAGATCCACAGTGGGAGTACCAGGCCGATTCAGTAGGCTTCTGCATAGGGTAGCTTGAGTAGTGATGTGCTATCACGACCACCACTAGTGTATGAGATATCTACTGGAAGCTGATATCTTTAGGATTTTGTATGATCATTTTGCCTGAAAGACTACATGCTTCAGAGGAGGTCTCGAGACCTATTTTTTTAAAATTTTTCGTATATATATACAGACTTTTACATGGTCTTTAAATGTTTCAAATGGAAAATTAATTTTATATGAGTTTTACGTGTCTATAAATGTTTATTTACAATGGACCATGTTTGATTTACCATCATGAATGGGAAATATGCCATTATAGGATGTAGTTAGCCAATGAGTCAGTGACTACATTATGTTCTTTAGGGATATTCCTATAAGTAATAGTTTCGAATGACCTTTCTAACAAATGCACTCTCCGGAATATGCAGAGGAGTACTGGGTTCCTAATGGTGTAGACATGGTTCAAATGGAAAACCACGAGCTACGAGTCCATCAAGACTACTAGATCATGAACATCCTGGGAGGTAGCTTCAGTCAAAAGATCCATGACTACTTCATACTCGACGATGTTATTAGTAGCAGGAGCTATACAAACCACTCCTGAACTGACCAAATATTCAGCCGAGGAATAGAGAACCCAAGCACCCGAGATGAGATTCAAGGTGTGGAAGCAAGCACCATCAGTGAAACCGTAGAAAGACATCTACATGACCAAAACATGGTATAAACAGATGTGGACATGAAGCTCAAAACCATCTTGAAAATACTAAAAGAACACTGAAAACCAATCTATATACATATATACAAGATACTACCCAAGAAGACCTAGGCATAGTACCTTTTCAGGTACAACCCATTGCGAGGTTGCCCCAAAGGGATCCGATGATAATCAACAAGCTTGTAAGCTCCTTTCTCTAATACCTTGTAAATAACGAAAGGTCCATACCACATGGATTCAAACTTACCCTTCCCTAGTTAGTCATATCTGTGGTCATAACTCAAGACTAGGTCACCCTCGTTAAAGACACAAGGCTGGACAGATTTATCATACTACACCTTGACACATTTCTTATGTGCCTCATTAGCCAAGGCAGCCTGTCTATGAGTCTCATCAAGGTTATTCAAGTATTAAAATATTTCTACCTCCGTGGAAGTGTCTGGGAGAAGTTTGATGGCAAGTTGTAAAAATGGAATCTGATATTGGATGGGTAAGACAGCTTCAATTCCATAGACAAGATGGAATGGCATGAAACCAGTAGTTGTTTTCACAGAATTCTGATAAGCCAAAAGGGTGGAGAAAAGAACACAGTGCCAATTGGATTTATGATCTCCAACCATCTGATGAAGCATAGTTTTCAAAACTTTGTTAATGGCCTCTTCCTGACCATTAGCTTGTGGATAATATGGCATAGAGTTTTCATGGTGAAACCCTAGCTTGGAACTCATTTCCTCCATCATCTGATTACAGAAATGGGATCTGTGATCCGTAACAATGGACTAGGAAACTCCAAATCTAGCTATGATATGATTGAACAAGAAGAGGGCAGTAGTCTTACCATATTCTGCATATGTAGGCATGGCCTCAGGCCATTTAGTAAAATAATCCATGGCTACAATGATGTAACCATGCCCCTTGGCTGAGGTAGGCTTACAATGCATGAATTCAATCCCCCATTTGGTGAATGGACCAATGGCAATGACGAGGTGTAGCAGAGCAGGATGGGTGTGCTTTTTAGGATAGAAGTGTTGACAAGGTGGGAATTTCTTAACAACCTCATGACAATCTTTGAAGATCAAATGCCAAAAATAGCCATCCCGAAGGATTTTCTGGGATGTAGCCATCCCAGATAAATGACCTCCACATGCTCCCGAATGGCAATCATTCAACACAAGTTCACCCTGCTCATGAGTGAGGCATCACTGGAGAATAGAGTCAATCCCACGTCTATACAAAGTATCATTTAGGATGAGATAGTATTTCACATGGTGACAAATACAGTGACGACCATCGTGAGATAAATGCGGCTGAAAACATTGTGCCTAGAGATATATAAGAAAATATCCATACCAAGGATCAGTAGTGCTTATCAGGAACAGGAATTCATCTTAAAAAGAATCACTAGGCTCAGATTTTGGCGAAGCACAGGGAATATCACAAATAATATCTGCAAAGACCAAGGATTTCTTTGATGTAGCCTTGGCAAACTCCAGATTGAACTCCTGAAGGATAATTAGCCAACGAGAGTACTTTCCCTCAAGCACCTGACGAGTCAGGATGTAGTACATCGGCTTCTGGTTTGCCAATATGGTGGTAGTGTAGAGAAGAATGTAATGATGAAATTTTTGTACAACAATGACCATGGCCAATTCTAACTTTTCCATACGTGAATAATGAGTTTCAGAATCCAACAGATGCTAACTTTTCCCTCTCAACAACAGCTGATAGACCACATGTCTAATCAGGGTAATTCCAGTTCGTCAGAGGAAATTCATATGATGTCCTCAGATACCATCCATATGCAAACTCGAAGTCATAATTATGATAAACTTGCAGATAAAAATGAATATCATTCGTCTTCAAGGAAAGCCCCTTCTACTAGTTCTCCTGAGTCCTCATCTACTGTCCCCTTGTCTATCAAGAAGCCTACTCTCGACATGATTTTTTTCCCACCTAAGAGTACTCTTTGGAAGGATATATTTAATCTCAATGCTCGAGATGCTCAATTTTATAATGTGGTTGAATATCTCGCTTAGGAACCTTGTGCAATGTCTACCCTAGAAGTGCTCCAAATTTTCCCTACATAGTGCAAAAACCTGTTGACTGCATTAGGAGATTTAAACCCAGATAACACCAACTTGATTCATTTTAATGTTGAGAAATATAAGTCTAGGTTACCACATAAACTTGCTTTTCAATTCATTACGAAAGTAGTTGGAAAGAAATTTTTTCGAATGATCCTAGATGAAGGAGCTTCAACCTCCATGTTGTCTCTATCTTGTTGGAAAGCCCTTGGCTTTCCCGAGCTTGTAACATCACCTACGACCCTTAAAGCCTTTGATGGAGGGGGTTTCTAGTCCCATGGTCTCATATCATCCCTAACGGTTGAGTTGGGGGGAAAAACCATTTTCGTCCAAGTAGAAGTGGTAGATGCCCATTTAGATTACAATCTCCTCCTAGGATGAAATTGGTTCTATGCTATGACTATTGTTGCTTCTACAGTATTTTGAATTATCCAATTTCCACATCTGGGGAGAATCATTACTATTGACCAGCTTGATTTTTCCATGCCGGATGTTACTATCTCCATAGCTAATAACATCCCCATGTTAAGCCAGTCCCCTCCTCCTTACCAGTTGATTTGGGTAGGTGTGTTGAAGGATTCATCCCTCATGGGAGCTTTTCCATCCACTCCTCCTAGCACAGATTCCATGTCAGTCAATATGATCATCTCATTTTATTATGAGCCTAAGGGACACTATGTTGTTGAGTCCACCTCGTTAATTCCACACGAAGCTATGTATGACACCATTCAAACCTCTTCCGATGATCACACCGATGATATTCATCTAGTGGCCTTGGATCCTTGCCATTTACCGTATTCATTAGAACCTTCTCTTCCCACTCTAGATTATCTCTCTGAGACTTTTCCTTTCGACGAGTCCATTATTGAGATCATGAGAACGAATGAGTCTATTTGGGAGGATCACCATCACAGATCCATGTTCCTCCCCAACACCAATTCGGTTAACCATGATTTTGCATCCTTGTTTCCTACTGATATTGTCAACATTCCCCAAAGTCCTATATTGTTGCAACATATAGATTCTTAAGGAAACATTTGCAACATTACTCAGACGAACCCAATTGACATATCAGCCAAGCCTGATGTTATCGAGCATGTTCATGTTGGGTAGAACTACTCCGCAAATGAATCTGAAGCCTATAAGGAAATTTTTAAAGAATTCTATGATATTTTTTCCTGTTCTTACGAAGAGATGCTGAGGATCGACCCTTCCATCGTGGTCCATGATATTAAAACTTATCCCTCAGCCAAACTTGTCAGGGAAAAACTTAGGCAAGTCCATCCTCGAAAGGTCACGGCTATAAAAGATGAAACTAAGAAGCTTTTGAAAGCTGGGTTTATTTATCCTATACCCGACGGAATGGGTATTGAACGTTGTCCCTGTCAATAAAAAGTAGGGCACCATTAGAGTCTGTATAGACTTTAGGGATCTAAATAAATCTTGTCCCAAGTACAACTTTCCTACCCCGCATATCGATTAGATTATTGACAATTGTGCTGGAAGTGTCATCTTTGCATTCATGGATGGCTTCTCCGGCTATAATCAGATTGAGATATTACACTTTGATCAGCATAAGATGGAATTTATTTTCCCATGGGGAACCTTTTCATATAATAAGTTACCATTTGGCTTAAAAAATGCTGGAGCTACATTCCAGCATGCGATGTACTATGCATTTCCCGATGTCAAGCACATTGTTGAACCATACCTTGATGACCTCCCTGCTCATTCATAGCAATGAGAGGACCACCCTGGTCATCTTAGAGAGATATTCCTAAGATGTCGTCACTATAATATACATCTCAACCCGCATAAATGTGTTTTTTGCATTGAGACGGGACGTCTGCTAGGTTTTTTGGTATCCAAAGATGGCATCATGATAGATCGTTTAACAATTACCGCTATTCTTGATCTACCAGCCCCAACTAAACTCTTTGAACTCCAAATTTTGCAGGGGAAGGAAAAATTTCTCTGCCGTTTCATGTGCAATTTCGTAGAGAAAACACACGGTTATATGTGTCTCCTTAAGAAGAACACTCCATTCTTATAGGATGACTAGGCCCAATGCGCCTTTGATAATCTTAAGCATGATTTGACTCATTCACCTGTGATACACCCCCCTAATTATTCCAAGGACTTTCTCTTGTATATTTCTACCTCTGCTACTACCATTGCTATGGTTTTAGCACAGGACAATCTGCATGGTCAGGAGCACATGATTTATTACGCCAGTAAGAATCTCTTGGATTTTGAAACCCATTATTCATGTGTGGAAAAGTTAGCATTGGCCACAGTCATTGCTGTACAAAAATTTCTTCATTACATTCTACTCCGCACTACCACCATATTGGAAGACCAAAACCTTATGTACTACATCCTGACTCGTCAGGTGCTCGGGGGAAAGTACTCCCGTTGGATAGTTATCCTTCAGGAGTTCAATTTGGATTTTTCCAAGGCTACATCAAAGAAATACTTGGTCTTTGTAGAGCTTATATGTGATCTTCCCTATTCTTTGATGGAATATGAGCTCAGTGATTCATTTCTGGATGAATTCCTGTTCCTGATAAGCACTACTGATCCTTGGTATGGATATTTTCTTATATATCTCCAAACACAATGTTTTCAGCTGCATTTATCCCACGATGATCATTGTCGGATCCATCACCACGTGAAATACTATCTCATCCTAAATGATACTTTGTATAGACCTGCGATTGACTCTATTCTTCGGCGATGCCTCACTCGTGAGGAGGCTGAACTTGTGTTGAATGATTGGCATTTGGGAGCATGTGGTAGTCATTTATCTAGGATGGCTACAGCCCAGAAAATCCTTCGTACTGGCTATTTCTGGACTTCGATCTTCAAATATTTTCATGAGGCTGTTAAAAAATGCCCACCTTGTCAACACTTCTATCCTAAAAATCGCACCCATCCTGCTCTGCTACACCCCGTCATTGCCGTTGGCCCATTTTCCAAATGGGGGATTGACTTCATGCATTGTAAGCCTACCTTAGCTGGGGGGCATGGTTACATCATCATAGTCATGGATTATTTTACTAAATGGGCTGAGGCCATGCCTAGATATGCAAAAGATGGTAAGACTGCCGCCGTCTTCTTGTTCAATCATATCATAGCTATATTTGGAGTTCCGTAGTCCATTGTTACTGATCACGGATCCCATTTCCGTAATCAGATGATGGAGGAAATGAGTGCCAAGCTAGGGTTTTGCCATGAAAAATCTACGCCATATTATCCATGAGCTAATGGTCAGGTAGAGGCCATTAACAAAGTTTTGAAAAATATGCTTCGTCGGATGGTTGTAGATCATAAATCCAAGTGGCACCACGTTCTTTTCTCTGTCCTTTGGGCTTATCGGACTTCTATGAAAACAGCTACTGGTTTCACACCATTCTAGCTTGTCTATGGACTTGAAGCTATCTTACCCATCCAATGTAAGATTCCATATTTACAACTTGCCGTCGAACTTCTCCCAGACACTTCCATGGAGGAAGAAATATTTTTATACTTGAATAACCTTGACGAGACTCGCAGAGATGCTGCCATGGCTAATGAGGTGCATAAGAAATGCATCAAGGCATAGTGTGATAAATCCATCCAGCCTCATGTCTTTAACGAGGGTGACCTAGTCATGACTTATGATAAGAGATATGACAAAATAGGGAAGGGTAAGTTCGAATCCATGTGGTACGGACCATTCGTTATTTCCAAGGTATTAGAGAAAGGAGCTTACGAGCTGGTTGATTATGATGGGATCCTTTTGGGGCAACCTTGCAATGGTTTGTACCTGAAAAGGTACTATGCCTAGGTTTTCTTGGGTAGTATCTTGTATATATGTATATTGATTGGATTTCAGTGTGCTTTTAGTATTTTCAAGATGGTTTTGAGCTTCATGTCCACATCTGTTTATACCATGTTTTGTTCATGCAAATGGCTTTCTATGGTTTCGCTAATGGTGCTTTCCGCCACACCTTGAATCTCGCCTTGGATGCTTGGGTTCTCTATTCCTCGGCTGAAGATTTGGTCAGTTCAGGAGCCGTTTTTATAGGTCCCCTTACTAATAACATCGTCGAGTATGAAGTAGTCATCGGTCTTCTGACTGAAGCTGCCTGCCAGGATGTTCGTGATATAGTAGTCTTGATGGACTCACAGCTCGTGGTTCACCATTTGAACAATGTCTACTCCATTAGGAACCCGGTACTCCTCCGCTTATTCCAGAGAGTGCATTTGTTAGAAAGATCATTTGAAACTATTACTTATAGGCATATCCCCAGCGGAGTTGCCAGATTTGTTTATTGGAATATTTCACCTCCTGCAGACAGTAAGGTGTTCCACTGGTTTGAATGATTTAGATCTAGAACAAATAGAAGACAGAGGTTGATGAATCTCCCTAGACGTCGTAGATACCTTGAATACAATGCTTTGATAGTCACCCTGTGTATCTGCAATAAGCTCAACACGAAACATATCAAAGCAACCAGAATATAATCTACTAATCTATGTTAGTGACTAAGGAATCTAACAGCATATATATGAAATCAAACATCAACAATATATGTGGGACAGAAATCAACTTGTATTAAAGAAATATGAAGAAGTTTACAACCAAGCCTTAGTGTTGACATGCATCTCCATGAAACCAAGCATTCTCATCCCCATAAGCTCCGACTCTAGCTCTCTTTATGCTCTCCAATGATATGGGCCAAGTGATCAATCCAACGACATAACAATGCCTTAAGAGTTCTCCCCCTCAACCATGGCCATAAGCTTGTATTTATGAGGCTAGATGGATAGGGTAGGTTGAGAGATTTGTGGGTGAGGTGGCCTCCCAGATCCTAGGATGGGGGATCTCGAGCTCAATAGACCCACAACAGTAAGGATAAGGGATATCTTGAGGCTTATCATCTAGAAGCCTTGAGAAGCTTCTCTTTTTCCCTTTTTATCCAGGGTACCATTTTTCTCCTTTAGTGATGAAGCGGTTCTTGTAATAACCACTTATGGACTAAGGGCCATAAGCGGTGGCACCACTTGTGGGCAACAGAGTATGGGTAGTGCAAACAAGGGTACCACATATGGATAAAGGGTCAAGTGCGGTGCTAGGAATTTGTATGAAAAGATTGACAAATGATATGAGTTTCCACTCTAGAAGCTTGGATTCAAGGAAAGTAGGTATGTCGAATGTCTTATCACATGATGGTGACAATATTTTGGTATAATAGTGTCCATATGGACAAACATATCAATTAGCTTTGTGATGGTATTTGTAACTTTCTTTTTCCATTAATGGAAAAGTTGATCCTAAAAAACTTATTTAGTTGGAAAGATAATAATACAATGCTTTTAATAGCATGTAGAAAAGTTCATTTCAAAACAAGGTAAAATGTCATGGAAAAGTTATTCTTCCATTTTTTTTTTACCTTTATGTTGTTTATTTGAACCATTTGTTATAGCAATGATTAAGTGGTCACAACAAGGATCAACAATTTTAAATCTCCCATGGATGTACAATGTTATAAGTACACTAGTTTTAGGTGGATACGCTGGAACTAGACAAAGACCATCTTTTTAGTTTGTTATTAATGTTAGGGATTTGATGCCTGATCTCTTTTGGCCTTGTAAAATAGAAGTTCTAATAGTGGAGCTATTCTCAAAACAATTCTAGACATAAATAAGCCTTAGTACCCCATGATCTTACTTTCACCCCTAATTTCATATTATGCATTCAGATAAGGTTGTGAGTAGTTCTCAACTACTCTAATCACTTTAGTGTGATAGGAAACAAACATTTCCCTTCAAAAAATAAATAGGCCAAAGAACATGCAATACAAAAAACCAATACTCATAATGGTTATTGCTATGTTCACATTAACAAAACAAGTACATCAATCTCTTTCTAAATGGGATTTTTCCCAATCTCATCTTCCATCACCCTTACATGTTCTTCATTCTCAACCTTTATTTTAGTCTCTCCTCCTCTATACTAACTCTTGAGTAATACCCATAAAAACAATCCAGAAGTGATCATATGTACATGGTTTACCTCACTAATTCCAAGTAAATGTTGAATCACTTGGGATTTCTTCTTATTGTCATTTTTTTCATATACAATGTTTTTAATAAATAATGATTTTTTTAACACTTAAATTTTCAAATGAAATGAATGATTTATTTTTAAATGTCAACATTCAACGGTTCAATTTATCATAGCCCTCCAAAGTAAAATGAGACCTGCTCTTCAAATTTGATCTTTGGCGACTCTAGATCCATTCAACTTGGTAAAGGTGGTGTTCTGGTCAGGTCTGGTATAGAAAGGATGTCTTGATCACGTACGAGCTAACCAATAATCATATCCCTCGACACCATGTGTGACACACCTTAGGTGAATATCATGCCCAAAGAATCACTTATTCACCATCCTTCCCAAATCCAGAGCTCTGGCATGTAGCTTGCATAGAAAACAACAGGAGATCATGAAGTTCAGATCTTTGAAGCGATGAACCTAGCCTCTACATGAAGCAAAGGGATACGTCTAGCCAGTTTCTAGTTGAAACCATTCTGAACACCACTGTCAACGTAAGTGAAAAGGAAACGAATTTCATGTCCAAACACCGTGATCCATGTGTATAGCAATGCAACATATTCAAAGGAGGTGGCATGACTAGATTTTCAGCAGAAAATAGAGATCCCTACCCACGTCCACTCATGCTGCCATTATGCTGGCCAACCATCTCTATATCCATCTTCATCACTAGAGGAATTTTGGGGTCTAATATGGGCCTTATAAGAAAATGCGCCAACAATAAATTCTTGTGAGTTTGAATTCAAGAACTAATAGAATTTCAATAAAATGAGTCAACCATAATGGTTGAATTTACATATTTGTCATAGAAAAAACTAATTTTTTTGTTCGTATTTTCTACATCTCTCCTTGTGTTTTTACTCAAATTTCGATCGAGAGAGCTCGTTGGATGCGGAATTAAATTCTGCATCCAACGAGTACCCATAAGGCATACTTTTGATTAACCTCGCTACCCCAAAAACATGAAATACATGAAAAAATGTGATGATGATGTTCATCACGTTTTTTCATGTATTTCTTGTTTGAGGGGTAGCAGGGTCAGTAAAACGTATGCCTTGTGGGTACTCATTGTATGCATAATTTAATTATGCATCTAACAAGCTCTCTCGATCGAAAATGTCATCATCACATTTTTCATGTATTTCTTGTTTTTGGGGTAGCTAGGTCAGTCAAAAGTATGCCTTGTGGGTACTCGTTGGATGCAGAATTTAATTCCGCATCCAGCAAGCTCTCCTGATCGAAATTTGAGTAAAAACACAGGGAGATATGTCGAAAATATGAACAAAAAATTAGTTTTGTTCTTTCTTCTTCCAAAGTTAATAAATATTATTTTATTATTTTCCTTAGGAGGCCCATTTTAGACCTCAAATTTCCTCTAATGCTTCATCACCCTAAATAAACACCACCTTCCCAGGCTGATTAAGATGCATAAGATGAATCAGTAATTAGAGACAATGCTCGAAGTGTTTTTCTGCTAAAAGATTATGAGAATTCTAAAAGAATTGAAATGGTGATATGCTTTGAAAAGCTTGTCAATCTCGAGGTTTTGATTATTGGTGAGCTTGATTCCATGCTCATCTGTCTCCTTGGTTTGTCATACTAGGAAAGCACCAACCATTGGGGCCTGGATGTGAAGCACTTTGAATGTTTCTAAATAGTTGTATCTCCAGCTGAGTAGTGCTAGGATTTCCTATCCCAGGACTGTCTCCCCAGAAACCCTTGAATAAATCACGGATTCTAAAGCCCCGGTATGCATTCTCCCATTTCATATTCCACATAGACTTGGGGACCCCAGTGGATTTTTCTTTCCCTCTGAGCATGAATTTCTTCTCCTCTGGTTTGAGCATGGGTTTCTTCTTAGGAAGCACTCCAAGGTAGCCCTCATTGCTGCTTCTTTTCCTCCTAGTAGAAGATTCTTCCATCTTGGACATAAGAAATGGAAAACCGTAGAGGGAATACTATGTTCTTCTAGTGCAACGCTTGCCTACACTTAGAATTTGAAATAATTGATGCATGCAACAGGATTTCATTAGTTTATACAGAGAATGCTATGGCTGGGGTTGATGTCTCACTAATTACTCAAAGCAATTATGCATGTACAACTCAAGACAAGCTATGGATGCAAAAATGGCTAAGTAGCCTCAGAAAGATGCACACCCTAAATTATGGGTTAGATTAAATTCCCGTAGCACATGAGGGTCTTGTAGATTGGTCTTCGGCCTACCTGACCATGTCTTCATATTGTCTTAGAAGTGTATGAAGAAAAAGTTATGGACCTGCCAAAAGGGTGTTTTAGGTAGATTAGTCCAAATTCAGAAATTTTTCGAAGTACGGAATTCGTGTTAGAATCAACACATGCAAGTGTCAATAATACAACATACATGTTATTACATACAATTTGGATACAATTATTAAATCTTATTTAATGTAACAATTTGGATACTGAGCAATAAAATCTCTTCTAAGTAGAATCAACACATGCAAGTGTCCATAATACAACATACATCTTATTACCATCTTTTTCTCTTTGGATTTTCATCAAGAATCACCTGACATCAATATTACTAGCCTAATGGGATTCTCTTATGTTTGCAAGATCTAATTCCAGCTGACCTTAGTACATCTTGGTTTGGACTTATGTTACACAAGTTATCATTCTTAAACTTTTAATCCACTTTATGCACTTTGGATTTCTAGTCAAACTCAAGGGAAATTTTGGCCCTTACTGCATTATTATTGGTACGTTCATGAATTGTTGGTTTATATTGACAATAGTTGATATACCCTATATGAAACCAATAACTTATTACACTATTATCAAACCCATTCTGTAGAGAACTTGTTGAGACCTTCTATACATAGGATGATGCAATGGTGGGAAAAAAAATGATATTGGAAGAGCCACATGAAGAATGCAACATAACACTTGATAGAGATGCAATAACAGAGATGGATATTCCAATTACTGATGAAGTTATATACAATGCAAAAGGTGTGGAACTTGGAAGTAATGGTTTTGAAAATGTAAAAGAGACAAAAACCATACATGTTGAGTATATTGTGTCAAGGTTAAGAACAATAACATGAGGAATCATATAGTAATGTAGATAGCATTGCAACAACAAAAAAAATTTGTACCCTACCAACAAAAGATGATGCAAAAAAAATAGACTTGGAAGTAGTTGTAGAAAAAGATAAAAAAATCCAACAGAGCTCTAGCTAATGCTGCAATAAAAGAGACCAATTATTTTCTCATTGATATGATAACACAAGACAATTGTAGAGGGGGGATAGAAATTGTGGAAATTATATTGCTTAGTATCCAAATTGTTACATTAAATAAATAAATAAACTTATTTGAATTTGTGGAAATAATTTATGTGTGAGTTGAGATAATTTTGTGGTTGTTGTATCCTCCCTTGGCACTATCTTCCTAGGAGGCAAGGCCCACTTTGAAGAATAGAGGTGATAGTATTTTAAATTTGTAGAAATTTTAGATTTTCAATTTGCTTAATGGTTGTATTTGTTTACATTATTTCCACACCCTCAATCTCCTAATAATTATACATGTGACATATAGAACTTTCCAGTCCTTACCATATTTTTTTCCTCATATGTCAGTTTTTTGCCAATTAATGTGTGACGGTCCTTGAAAATAGGTTGTCTGACTACTAGTTACTCTGCCTTATCAAACATGAAATGAAAAATGTACTATGCAATTTTTTTAATCATAGATAATCCTCACATGAGTGATACACATGCTAGGCATGGCCACAAAGCTGGTTCTGTAGTTCTCCCTCTAATCACATCCTCAATCTCCTAATACTTATACATGTGTGTTGAAAAATTCTTGTCCTTTTCAAATTCTTATCCAAATGCCATTTTATACTCTATGCAATCACTCCAAAACTTTAATTTATGCTTTAAGTGTTTCTTGTTGTAACAGCAAAATGATTCCAGTTACTTTCCATAAAAACTAAGCACAGGATTTATTGATTATCCACATCAATCATGATGCAAGGAGTACCTGAATTGATGAATGATGAAATACAATCAGGGAATTAATACAAAGAACAAGTAAACAAGATCCTATGATCTATTGATGCAATTAACTAGGAGGTCAGCCAAGGGAAATTGATTCTTATGCACCTTGGATCCTAGTTGCAAACCCAATACCAAATAATAGCCATCCCTAGGGTGACACACTAGGAAATTTTTCCTCCTAAACAAAGACAAAGTTATGAACCTGCCAAAATGAGGTTTTAGAATAAATTTTTGAGAAAGTCCTGAAAATGACCAAGTGTTGGAAAACTAGCTTAGGTATCCTTAAGAAAATTCCTGCTACAAATTATGTGTTGAAGAAAATGCCCACACCATATGGGGGTCTTGTATATTGATATTTGTCCTACCTAATCATGTCTTCAGATGACCATGGAAGTAGCTGAGGAAGAATTTATGAACCTACCAAAATAATGTTTTAGGTATATTGGACCAGACTAAGAAAATTGTCCTAGTGTTGGAAAAATTGGCTCATGTGGCCTTGGGAAAATACCTGCCATACCTTATAGGTGTATGATAAAAATTATCTGAATATATCATCCTACATATTGTTGAATAGTCTATCTCACCATGGTCTTAGTTCTCAAAGAATATGTTTGATGACAAAGATAATGGTCTACCAAAACATAGTTTCAGGTTGTTTGCACTATTCGAATACTGACAAAACTGCCTCAGTGTCCTCAGGGAAATGCTCGTCCTATATCATAGGATGATGCAAAAAATAATATGAAAGTGTTAGGCTATATATTGTTGATGGGTGTATCTAACCATGGTCTCAGTTATCCTGTGGAGTGTTTTATGAAAAAGAATATAAATCTACCAAAAGTAAGAAAAATATTATTTTGCATTTTAAGAATACAAGAAAATTGGTTGTGTTAGATTCAGGAAATTGAAAAGGAATTTTGAAATGCCCACAAGGAGGGGTTATTTTGATGATAAAATTCATCAGGTAGAATAGTCATGTTCCTTGGTGAACTGAATATCCATCCATACATTTAGGTTGTCTTATGATGGTCTCATATGCAAAATATCAGTCTGCCAAAAACAAGAAAAATAATATTTTGCATAATGAGAACAAAAGAAAATTGACCAAGTGTTAAAAATAGGAGTTTGAGTGTGTCTATCAATAGATTTATCTTGTGATATGGTATTGTTCATTGCTGAAATGGATATCTATCCATGCTTGTAGGTTTCCTTATGGTGATCACATGAGGGAAAAATCAGTTTGCCATAGCAGAAGAAAAATTGTTTTTACAAGTTAAAAACAATTTTGTCGAAGTGTTAAATTAAATAGATTGGAAGCCTATTTTCAAATGATCTCCAGATAATTCATGTCTATAAAAAAGTTCAAAAGGTGACATGGTTCTGATCCTTGTTGAGGTGGCTATCCATCTATACTTTCAGTTTGCATTATGATGGTCATATATGCAAAAGATGGACCTGCAACGTTAGTGAAAAATAATAAACAAAGTTTATTAAATAAGAAACTAAAGGAATGTATTTAGAAAAATAAACAAAAATTTAATAAAAATAATTGAGACAAAGATTTGAAGAGACACATGTTACTATTGGAGAGATGCAGTGTTTAGAAGAAGTTTTAATTGATTATTTCATTAAAAAAATAAATAACAAACAGAGATTCGAAGACATGTCTAAGCATGATGACATGATTAAGTAGCCTTAGAAATATGTCTATCCTAAATTATGGGTTAGAGTAAATTCTTGCAGCACATGGGGATCTTGTAGTGTGTTGGTTTGTCTACCTAACCATGGTATTATTTCCCTTAATCATCTCTGAAGAAAAAGTTGAATGTGCCAAAATGAGGGTTTAGAATAAATTTTGGAGAAAGTCTCGAAAATGACTAAGTGTTGGAAAATTGGCTCAGGTAGCCTTAAGAAAATGCCCTCCACAAATTGTGTGTTGAAGAAAATGCCCGCACCAGATGGGGGTCTTGTAGATTGATATTTGTCCTGCCTGATCATATCTTCATACTATCTTGGAAGTAGCTGAGGAAGAAGTTATGAACCTGCCAAAACAATGTTTTAGGCAGATTGGACAAGACTAAGAAAATTGTCCAAGTGTTGGAAACAATGGCTCAAGTGGCCATTGGAAAATTTCCACCGTACCGTATATGTGTATGATAAAAATTTTATGAAGCTATCATCCTACAGCTTGTTGAAGAGAATATCTCACCATGGTCTTAGTTCTCAAAGAAGATGTTTGATGACAAATATAATGGTCTGCCAAAATAGAGTTTTAGGCTATTTTGCACTATTCCAATACTGGCAAAACTGCCTCAGTGGCCTCAAGGAAATGCCTACCCTATATCATAGGATGATGAAAAAAATAATATGAAAGTGTTAGGATATAGATTTTTAATGGTTTCATCTAACCATGGTCTCGGTTATCCTGTGGAGTGTTTTATGACAAAGATATAAATCTTCCAAAAGTAAGAAAAATATTATTTTGCATTTTAAAAACACAAAAAAATTGGTGGTGTTAGATTCAGGAAATTGAAAAGGAATTTTGAAATGCCCACAAGGACGGGTTATTTTGATGATAAAATCCATCAGGTAGCATAGTCATGTTCCTTGGTGAACTGAATATCTAGCCATACCTTTAGGTTGTCTTATGATGGTCTCATATGCAAAATATCAATCTGCCAAAAATAGGAAAAATAATATTTTACATAATGAGAACAAAAGAAAATTTACCAAGTGTTAAAAACATGAGTTTGAGAGGTCAGTTGGAAATTCCCTCCAAGAGATATCTTTGTGCAAGTAAATTTATCAAATGTCATGGATCCATTCATTGGTAAGTTGTCCATCTACTCATGACATCAGGTCTCCATAGAGTGTTCACATGTGTGAAATAGGAGTCTTCCAAAATGGGAAGAAATATGTGTTGATGTTCAAAATAAGTTGAGAACATATTTTGAAATACTTGCAAGAGGTTGTGTGTGTGTCAACAGATTTATCTTGTGATGTGGTCTTGGTCATTGTTGAAATGGCTATCTAGCCATGCTTATAGGTTTCCTTATGGTGACCACATGAGGGAGAAATCAATCTACCAAAGTAGAAGAAAAATTGTTTTTACATGAAGTTAAAAACAATTTTGTCTAAGTGTTAAATTAAACAGTTTGGAATCTTATTTTCAAATGATCTCCAGATAATGTGTGTGTATCAAAAAGTTCGAAAGGTTACATGGATCTGATCCTTGTTGAGGTGGCTATACAACCATACTTTCAGTTTGCATTATGATGGTCATATATGCAAAAGAGGGACCTACAAAGTTAGTGAAAAATAATAAACAAAGTTTATTAAATAAGAAGCTATAGGAATGTATTTAGAAAAATAAACAAAAATTTAATAAAAAGAATTAAGACAGAGTTTTGAAGAGACACGTCTTACTATTGGAGAGATGCAATGTTTAGACAAAGTTTTAATTGATTATTTCATTAAAATAATAAATAACAAACAAAGATTCAAAGAGGTTTCTAAGCATGATGACATGGAAAGGTGTAATTGGAACAAGACATGAAGGACAAAGATGACTAAGGACATGCATAATGACATTGATAAGAAAGCATGATAAGGATGGAACACCTAGAGAGTCAAATGACCCTCCTGTGGTCATTTGAAGATGATTTGGGCAAGACAAAGATGTTGGTTCAAAGATGACAAGGAGATGGTGACATGACAATAGGCAAGAAAAACTGATGACAAAGATGTCTATGGGCATGATAAGATTGGTACAAAAATATGTTGAAATTGACTTCAAGCTTTATCTCACTGATTCCCCCCCCCCCTTCTCAGTGAGCATTGTGTCTAATAGATTGAAGCTTTCATTGATTCCAATAAGTGTTGTGCAATGGCTTTTGATTTACTCACAAGGAGACCTTGATAGTTTGGGCATTGGAACACTAAGTGGCCCAAATGCTCCAATCAGAAAGTTGTCCTTCTACTGTGGAAAGTAATTATCACTATGTCAATGGCCAATAGCTTAGTGGAGCATCGAGTCTATAAAAAAAAATGAATTGGCTAGAGTCATTGTTGACTGGACCGTCTTATTGCAATTACTCTGGTTTAAATAAATGGAGGGAGTTGCAGGGTTTTTAAATTTGTTTGTAAGGTACATGACCCAAAGAATACAAATTTTATTTTAAGCCTCAATGTTAGTTTGTATTCCCTCAAAAAGGATGCATGCTTACATTTTATGAATTTACGACCAGATGATTGTTACAGAGTATGAAAGATCTCTCTAGTTTTGGATATTGTTGATAAAGAAATCTAGGCTCAATCCACGCTCAATCAATCACCAAGAACCTTGTCACAACTATAGCAAATGTTCTAAGTGATACAGCTTGGCATGCTCCCGCAAAGGAGCTGTAAACTGGCAATATAAAAGGTAAACTTATCTATGCTGACATCATATAGGTAACTAGGTTGCAGTAGCAGAGTAACCTACAATGAGGTAGTCATTTTCATGGAAATTACTATTTATCCATGGAGACATCATATATGAACAAGTGTAAATGTCTCTATGAAAAATATAAGGGCACATGGATGGCCTAAGGTGAGGGTATAGGTGGCTTCTGTCATATACATAAAATGTTATACCAAACATAGCCAGTCAGACCCAGACCCAAGAAAAAAATGCAACAGCCGGGGAAAAAATCAAATCTATTTTATTATTATTGAGGGTTTCCATTTCAGGATTTCTCTCTATGATTGGACATAAGATAGAAAAAATATTTTGCTTTGATGTTCAGTTCCAGCTAGTTCATGCTTGCTGGCTTGAATATGAACCGAGAATATGAACCGAGGGAGGGTTGGAATTCACTTCTCACCCACAACAAGTTTAATCCATTATGAAAATAGGCATATCTTCTTATAAGTTAGATGTGGATGAAAATGCATGAGTTAACCCGCGCGTAAATAGCCAAGAGCCGTTGAAAGATGGCATTGGTTTGGCGAGTGTGAAATGATAGCCATATATCATCGATATAAAGACAAAATTTCATTGAAAATTAAACAACGTCGATATTGCCATGGTTTTTCCACCATGATAAAAAAAAATGAATTATTAATCCACGAATGTTCAAAATGTGGAAATATTTTGTGGAAAAATCCACCCAAATGTATTACTAAATATGCCATAAAAACTAGAAATGGTTGAGAGAAAGTGTTTCCGTAGAAGGATCCATGAGCTTCCCTATAGCTTACACCTAAAAATAGAACTCCATTAAATCTCCATTAAATACCTGAGTGGCCTCTCCAAACACCAACTTGGATGGGAATCTTTCACCCTCGATATTGGCTAAGGCAAGAAAACTAGTCATCCACTAGCTCTCATAATTCACAAATGACAATTTATCAAATGATAAAAATTCATTCTCTTGGTTGATACCTATATTTTATAAACATCCTTAGCCTTATAAGGTTACCAATCCATCCATAAGCTCAATCCAATTCGAATTTGGGTGTGGGATCAAGATTTTCCATGTGTCCTCCCTTTCCTAGACTTCCATCTTCCCCCAATTTGGGTAGGAACCCATTGAGCTTCCCCAACTCACATGAGCACCCTTTTGGATTCACTATTTCTACCTGACATGTTAGATATTTCATATGTCAGCCTTGATATCTGATTTGTGTCATAAGTGTCATAGCATCTTCATCATTGTTGTCATAGAGTTAAAGAATCTAGTCCAAGTGTCTCACTAGCTCCAAAATGGCTCTTCCTCTCCCATGTAAGTTACATTTCCTTCCAAATTTGACATATAATTTATATGTACAAGTTTATTAGCCTTATAAATAATATAAGAACATTTAGGCTTCCCATGGATTCGAAATTGCAAGAGGAGGATGCCATGTGGCGCATACATTCTAGCTTTTGTGGGCCCCATAGTCTCCATGTGTCTCAATGCTCCATTGCCACTTCAATTTTATCTTGTATTTATTTATTTAGATCCTTTATTAAATATTTATTCCATTCTAATGTTCAAACATCATTCATTGTCCCCATTATTCCAAATCCCTAAGATTCCACCCACAACCTAGGAAACTAGTAATTTTCCTCCTTAGCAATTATTTGACCCTTAGCATCAATTTTACAAACTCTAATGAATATGGAAAATGTGATTAGGCCATTGCGACCCAATGAAAAAATTGGGACATGACAATGATATTTGAATGATCTATGAAAAAATTGAAGTTTCTTTCTAGGAATTAGTGGCAAAAATTCTTTCAAGTATAAATTATAGCTAATCCTTCCCATTTTTATCCCTATCAATGTGTTCAACCTGAAAGAGTTTCCTACTATAAAAGTAGATTTGATGATCAATGTCTATTTATCTTAGTTGATCCAACATAGTGAAAAGGGAAATACGAGATGTGTTAAGATGTACATGTTATTATTTTATCTAGTTAGTGAATGTAATAATGGGAGCATTAAACATTTTTTATTTGAGCTTTGCAAAAAAAATATCTAAATCTTCGGTTCAATGGAATGCTTCTTATTTCCTTAGTAATTGTTCCAAAGGATTTGTAATAGAATCATAGTTTTGAATAAACCATTTGTACTATCCTTTATGTTCCAAAGTGGATTGAAATTGCTTCAAAAAGTAGAGGATGTAAGATTCATAATGGACACAATCTTTGTAGGATCTACTACAACTCCATGATGACAAACAATGTGTCCTAATAAGTTTCCAAAGGGGATGAAAAAAATCATTTTTGTAAGATGAAGGATATAATCCTTTGGTGATAGAGATCCAACATTAATTAGAGTAGTTATACATGATCCTTGAGTAATCTATAAAATTTCCAATCATCCAAGTATACCTCCAAACATTTCTGAAGAAATTCATTGAAATATTCTACCCAAATCATTGAAAATATTACAAGTTCATTCTTTAGTCTATAAAAAATTAAATTATAATAAAATGAGATCCATTCTATCAAAAATATTTTCTTTTTCTTGTATTTTTTCAATATCTGATCTTGGTTATATCCAAAGAATCCATCTATTAAAGAATATGCGTCATTTTTGGCAAATTATTCTAAGACTTCATCATTGAAGGGCATCCAAAATGGGTCGTGGAAACATTTGGAATTAAATATTCTATAATAATATTATAATATAATGTATTTAGTATCCATATTACTTTGAATTAATATGAGGATGAACCATTCTAATTCATCCACTAGGAAAATTAAGCCTCCTTTTTAATTGGATATTTCACTTGCCAGTTCTACCTGTAGATTGTTGCTTCACCACTTTGGCATTAGGTTTTAATGAAATATTCATCTTATAGAGACACCATTCAATTAATTTGATCTCTATAATGTTATGTAATATGGAAAAAATTCCTCATATTCCTTCAAGATGGAGGTGATATCAGATACTATTTGTTCATCCTAATAGTCTCCTATAGACACCATTTTTGGCTTGTATTTCGTGCCAATGTACTTCAAGATTTGTTCATCAAGTACACTCTTAAAGTACAAATTTGTTCATAAAGTAAAAATTTGGTGGTTCTAGAACTTAAAAGTTGAAAATGTTGGTTATTAATTCCTTTAATTCTTGCCATGAAGTTTGTAAGAATTTCCAAGTTGATTGATATTCATACAAATGGACCTAGATGTTTGTTGCGAGTCTTCAATTCAATGATTGTGTGTACTTGTAAGATCAAAGGCCATGTCTAGATCTCAATATTTTGAAATATTTGAATTTGAGGGAGATTTCATGAGTTTGTAATATGTCACTAGAGATAAGAAAATAGTTTCCATAACCCACATTAAAAGAGAGTGGGATACATAGTGCAATCTACCTTTGGAATAAAAATTGTGGATACCAATAAGGAGATGATGAATTGAGGAATACAATATACTGTAATCATTTTTGTGGACTACAGTGAAGTGTGGGTCATGTTTCCAACCAAGTATTTATACCATACACATCTCTTTACAAATAGGCATTGGAATTTGTTTTTGTAGAAGATTTGCACTCTCCCTCAAATTGTTTCCTTGTAGACAAATCGTAGCATATAGAATTGGACCACGACCTTACATACTCAAATAGTTATTGATCCATCATACATGTTGCACATTCATCATCTCATATAGATCATTTCTCTCTCAAATATGATTTGTAGATCAATTTTTTGTGCATCCTATGGAGAATGGAAGAGACATGTGCAAAACACAACCTGTTAAGTTAGTGTTTGGTGTTTTGACTATGCAATGTGTAGCAGTCAATCCCAATATTTTATGGACAATAAATATTGCACAACAGTGAATCCTTCCCACTTGATTAGGTTAAAGGAATTATAGGATGCATCAAGACATCAGTATTAGGTGCCTCTTTATTGGTGGGTGAGTGCTACAAGTGATATTGCAAGTGGTTGTTACTGAAGTATAACAAAAAGAGGAAAATAAAAACTAAAAGAAAAAGGGTATGTAGAAACTCCAACAACCAACAGATTACAAACCACTTCTTGTATCTCCAAATGGTTAAGCATGAAAAATACATTGGAGACGTGAGCTCCAAATATAGGTGAAAAAGACCTCTAAGGGAGGTCTATTTATTCCACACTAAATTTCAAGTGGCTTGAAGAACAAATGAGAATAAAATTTTCCCATTAGAGGAAGGTGGCAAGAGAGCTTGGTGAATGGTACACAAGAGGGAAATCATGAGCTATGAGGGATATCTAGCACAATTATAGTAGAGTAACCTTTCTCTAATTTCTTCTTCCAATAAGCATGCACATGGATTTATTTTATAAGGAAAGAGGTTACCAGGAAATAATAAGATCCTATTGTGAACCCAATGATCCATTATCTATCTCCAAGGTACACAAAGGGGATCATTTAAGGAATCCAAGTGTGTGAAGAGACACAATTCAAATTATTGGAGGTAATGGATCTTTCATGAGCCTTTAATGCACCACTTGTGGGTGATATCCCATCGTTTCTATCAGTTGTGTATATCTCAAAGTGAAATTTATGTTGGTTGCACGATAATTGAGTGGGTAATACACATTGTAGCACATATAAACAGATCGTTGGTTGAACGATTGTGCATTTTGAATACTCCAAGTCATTCGGGTCCATGTTATATTTTTCAAATTTTGTAGAGTATAGGAATGATTCCATTTCCATAATCAAGATGATCATACCAGGAAATTCTTGATGAACAAGGTAGATACATGAACTTCTTTCATTTTGTAATTTATTAGTGAATAGGATTTCCTATATTGCTATCAATTCCTATGTCAATGAATCACTGTTTTCGAAGGTGGAAAAATAATGGAAGAATATTGTACATATATTCTTCCAACAACCATTTTTTCGTCCTGCTTCTTCATGTAGGTACCAAGCTTTGGGAATAAGTTCTAACTAATGAAAGAACTAGTCAGCCTAAAATTATGGTTGTAATCTATAAGTGATCCATTATTGTTCGCACCGATTGATGTGATAAAAAGGATTCATCTGGACCATATATATTTGTAAAAATCTGTTGGAATGTAATGTACCTTTATAGGAATTAGGCCTACTATGAAAACTACACATGGAAAGAAATGACTTGTTTTAATGAAACTTGCAACAAACACTGTAAGACTTAACAAAAACCACCCCAAACTTGGTACATAGATTAATTACAAGTATAATACCATTAAAAATATTCTAAAAAATATGATACCACTTTAATTATTGTTGATCCCAATTTTGTTACTATTTTCGAATGATAAATTACTCTTTTGACGTCTATTTTGTCACCTTTTTGACATATTACTGACATACAAATTATCATTATGCCTTAGGTATGAATACATTTGGGATTTATGCAAATTCTGGTTTATTCTTATTATTTTGTGATTTTATTAATCAATTCAATGATATTTGGAAGTTTGTTTGATATATGAATTTGTTTTGCAGGTTATAGTCTTTGCACGAGATGATATTGGACACGCACACATGCTAGATATGCATAGATCACATCCAACTCACCATTTAGCCCACTGATAAAACCATGCATTATTCATTGGCATATTACTGAACATTAAAATTTTCAGTTACTCCATTTCCCACATGTTTGATGATTGGATAATCCTCTCTCTAGAAGACTCGCCATCCTACCTTCTCTATTTGACACCACGAATAATGCCCCATGTTAGCAAGAAACAATATGTCACAGCCCACATGAGTAGAACCATCGTGTGAAGGAGCAGGAGAACGACTGTGTGTTGGCACATGATTGGTTGTTGTAATAAAGATTGACTATTTTAGGAGTGGTTTACCACTGAAAGGGTCGACCTACTCATCCTTGTAAAACGCTATATATACCTGCCTCCAAGTGAGAGCATAGTTAGCTAGCATGTTAATAAGTCAACGCTAGAAGAAACTCTGTAATATTGTTTTGATTTTTAATATAAGTCATATTTATGGTGTTCATCTATGTTCTTGTCTCTGTGAGTGATTGAAGCACAACCCTGATTGCTGAGATGGCCCCTCAACAACCAGTGGTCTCCATTTCAGTGTGTATTTTTGGCATTCCTTTCTTGCAGCTACTATAGTTTCATTTATACTTTGTTTATGTAATTGAGTTTCCTATACTAATTTATCTCATTATTTATGTAGAATGTGTTTTATTATGAGTGTTTCTTTTGCAGTCAATATAGTTTAATTTCCAGCATTACATAACTGGTTGTGCGCATAGTTAGTTTCCTTTCCAGTCTTTTTATAGCTTTTTGTTCAATTTTATAGTGCTAGTTACATACATTTGAATTGTTGTATATCTTAGATTTAATTTACAGTAGATTTAGTTCTGATTAACTCTTGCTTTGTTATATATTTACTTTGGTTACACTCTCATTTGGTTTATAATGCAATAGACAATAGTTTCCTTATAATCATGAATTAGTATAAGTATTTTCGCTGATAGTTTGATTACTGAATAAGTTTACTTACTGTCCTTTATGCATCTTGTTTGCATGTGCTCAAAATTAGCTGATAATTAGATCATTTATACCATTTTCCACTATTTTCTATATATAGATTGTCATACAGACCTCATGTTCATCTTGTTATTCAGACCATTCATTCAGTCTGCTATCCAGTCCTTCATTCATCCTTCAACATTCCCATTTTGTTTTAAACTTGTTTTGAAGTTCTATTTCTTAAGCTTTCGAATTATGTTTTGTTTTTGGTAATTAGATAATGATTATATTTACCATTTAGACCTTAGATTAGATTACTCAAAGTATTTATCAACTTCCATCCTTATCTCTCATCTCTTCTTACCTTAGTATGCTTTAAATTATGCTCTGCTATGTTTCTTTTGTTTCTAATCTTCTCACTTATTACTGTTATAACATTTGATAAGTATATCTCGAGTCTAGTTTATCCTTGTGTATATATTTTTACTTAGACTAGCTTTCTTAATCAAGTTTTATTTGTTAAGTTTTCTACTTGCTTTCTTAATTAAGTTTTTTTAATTAAGTTTTCTACTTTCTTTCCTAATTAAGTTTTTTCTATTAAGTTTTATACTTGCTTCCTAATTAAGTCTTCTTTATTAAGTTTTCCACTTGCTTCTTTGATTAAGGTTTTTACTTGTTTATAAGTTAAGATTTTCCCTTGCATTTGTTTCATATAAGAATTGTTTAGTTATATTAATATTTAAAAAGAATCTTGTCTCTTAATATATTAGGTGTTCATAATATCTTTCTTAGTTAAGAGTCATTTTCTTATGGAATAGATCACCATGTTTACCATCTCCTGTAATTGGACCTTCCTTAGTTTGCACATATTTGTAGAAGTTAAGTTAGATTTAATCCCATTTAGTTTCTTTAATTCTTTTGAAATTCATTTTGACACTACTCCTTCTCTAGTTCTGATCACAATGAATGCATATCCTCAGAACCCCCAAGGAGAGTGGAACTAGATAGTTTAGTTTAACTATTATGTACATTTTTTAGTTGCATGTATAGTTTAGTTGTCGAATTTTGTAAAGTATATATAGTGTTGTAATCTTGTTTCCAATATTATAATTCCTTGTATAGTTAGTTTCTTAAGTTGTTTGTGAAGCTTTGTAATTCTTAGATTAAGAAGTGGAATAGTTGATCAATAGGAAGTTTACATTATTAAAGTAGTGTTGTTTATATGTTTACCTTTCAGTATTTGTTTATAGAATAGAGTAGTATAGGTTGATATTGCTTTAGTCTAATACTCTATTTTGGTTCAATGACCTTAATAGTTGAATTTCTAGGAGTTTGACTCGGTTTTTCATTTTGAAAGATATTTCGATCTTTTCTTTGTTAAAATATTTCCATGACACCCTAAGAACCCCTCTACCTTCACATATACTTTGTGTCAACTCTAAGTTTACCAACCTTGGTCTATAAATGAATATTAGGTCAATTATTTAAGACATTATAACACCCAACATTTTTAGCGTCAATGCCGGGGAGTTGTTTAGTAAGGTAGAATAAGTAGAATTCCCTTATGGATTTTAGTAATAGGATGGTGGCAGGGGAGTGGTAAGACGAGAGGTAAGAACCTGCATATCTATTATCACAAGCACCCCCAAATCCAACAGTCACAGTACTAGTGGCATAGGTTTTTCTTTCGTTTAATTTTTCATGAACATACCTAGAGATTCTAAGGGTAGATACGTTAGAGTTAATTCTCAAAACCTCATTAAAATTCCTACTAACCTTTATAGGAGATGAAATACCCCAACCACCAACTCAGCGGAAAGGTATCAGAGAACCCACATAGGAAGTAGTTCTACTTGGAAACCTAAAGACTTTATAGGAGAAACCATAGACAGTGAAGAAATATTGGTAGGATATCCTAAGGATCCCATTGCTGAAGAAAATCAAGAGGGTCAACCTTTGGAAACCCCCAACCCTCCACTAGTGCAAAAACCTAGAAATACAACTTTCTCATTAGTAGGGGTCCTAATTTTGTTGATTTCATTGATCCTTCCCAGGTACAAGCCCTCTTTGGAGGCTCAACAAATATAGTTATTTCACATATAGGAACCTCCACAGTAGCACCTACCATCCCTATATAATCTAATAAAAACATAGTTGATCATAGGAACATCTCCCCCAAATAAGAACATAGGGACGACCCATTATCACCTCGAAATGAGCCTCCTAGGTACACACTCTTTAGGAATCAAACCTACATGGAGTGATAGGGAGAGAATGAATATCAGGACGAGGTTAGAAATGATGAAGGAGAAGGAGAAAATTGAACTGAGACTACCTTCGGGTTCCCTATTTTAGACACTGCACAAGATAAAAATATGAAGATTATCCCTCTTTCCTGCTTACCTACTATCTATGGGAAGAGTAATGAAGACCCAGACACATTTTTGTTCGAGTTTGACATCCTATGTAGAATTTATAGCTATCTACAAGATGCTAATAAACTAAAACTTTCACCTTCTACGCGGAAATACTTTGCCTTAAGATGGTTCATGGGATTAGGATAATCTAGTATCAGGACTTGGGAAGATATGAAAGCTACATTCCTATGGAAATACCAAGAGTATTGCAAACCAAGAGACTCTCGAAACGAAATATTTAATATACATCAACTCAAATACGAGAGCTTGGAAGACTATATTGAAAGATTTATCTATACATTACATAAATCTAAACATAACAACTTTCGAGAAGATGTAGTATGAACACTCTTCCTTAAAGGGATCTTAGAAGACCTGGTAGAAAACCTCAATCTCATGTAATCTGGTGATATCTCACATAAACCTTTTGCACAAATTGGGGAGATATGTAGAAATTACTCTAGAAGTAGGGATAAAGTCAGGAGAAATCTTCAGGAGGCTTATAATAGAAATATAAATGTAAATACTCCCAGTTCAGGAGGAGTTACAAGGATGGAATTAGGGAACCTATTGGAAAATTTCAAAAATGGTACCCTAGGAGAAATGGGTTCTCAACTAGATGCTTTACAAGCCAAGAAAAGGAAAGAGGAAGAACATGCAGCAATGAGCATTTTCTATCCAAGATGCACGACTAAACATCCCCAACTGGAATGGCCATTAAAAACATCTCTGTATGTCATATCTGTATGGAGGATCATCCAACAGATGATTGCACATCATTACCAGGGTTACAAGCAATATACAAGAGTGGGGATGTTGGTGAAAAATATAGGAGGCCTCCTTGGAAACCAAGGGACCTACCACCATATCAAAAATTTTCACCATAGCCTCCACCTTATTACCAACCCTACTAGCCACCTCAATAATGTAACATAACAAGTTGGTAGCATTGGCCACCCCAGTATCCTCCTCCTCCTCATTTTACTCAGTAGCAGTATTGGCCACAGGGGTGGAGGGGATAGTCCTACCCCTAGCCACCATATGTCTCTCCACCTAATCATCCGTATCCTCAGCACTCAACCAACACCTAGAATTTTTTACCAGGGATTATGTCTCTAGTTCCTCTTATTACAAAACAACCTCATCACTTCCAAAATACAAACCCTCCATGACCTACATTGTTACCTACACAACTGATACCTAACATGAATAATAAACCATCTCAAGCTCTTAATAGCATTGAGTTGCAAACTATTCCATCCAATGTTATTTCGACTATACCTATACATGATATACAATTACGATCTAGAAGAGTTTTCGATGACAGAACCAAGTCATTAGTCATAATTTGTGATGAAAATGACAAAGAATATTCCAATGAAGTCATGAATGATTCCATTTTGCAGGATGTGCCAAAAATTCTAGTGCATACCCATCCTCAGTAAGAACCCATTCAGGGAAAAAGGATTCCTCCATTTACAAAATGATTACCAATAGAAAAACTTGTAGTCCATCATGAGTATGACATTCTAAATGAATTAAAAAATGTCTATGTCATTATCCCTCTATTACAAGCCATTAATGATATACCAATTCGCAGTAAAGTAATAAAAGAATTCCGCATTAAGAAACCAGGAAGGAAACAAAAAGACCCCCCCACTGTTCATGTTATAGGAGAAATGTCTGAATGCATGACTGACCAATCTAGAATTGCAAAGTATACAAACCTAGGAAGTTGAGTAGTGATTTTTATCATAAATAATACTTCCATAAGAAATACACTTATATATTTAGGATCTACTATTAATATGATGACCACTTCAGTCTTAGAAGTTTTACAGTTGGGACAATTTCCCCAACCAACCCCCTCATTTATGGAACTAGCAGACTGCACTATGGTGAAACCTATTAGGGTTCTAGATGACATTCTTGTATCAGTAGCCTCATGGGAATATCCTATTGATTTCATGGTAGTAGAATCAAAGGATCCTTCTAAAAGACATCCTATTAAGCTGGGAAGACCATGATTGGCTACCACAAACGCATTCATAGGATGCAGGGATGGGAAAATCACCATTTCTAATGGGTTTTCAACACAAAAACTGGCTTTATACCCCCTAGCACAACCTATACAGAATCCTTGTGGTGGTTATTGTTATAGCTGATTTCACCACTCCAGGTGAATCACACTTTGTATGGCCTTCCACTGTCTCGGTGCAGACTATTTAGACCCCATGGACCATTTTTTGTCCTTTGATGTTTCCTTGACCATCCCTATAAACATGTGAAAAATGATACACGCGAATTTTAAACCTATAGGCACGTATATACGCGGGTTTGACCACTAAAACCACATACATTGGGATGTGTACAAAATCCAAATCCTTTTGGAGTTTTCCTTGACATGGATCCGACTCATTTGATTCCTGGCCTTCCATATGCCTTGAGATCGCTCGGATTCGACCTTTCATTACCCCTTTGAAAAACTATATAAGGAACCCCTTGGTACATTGAAGGCATAATAGAGAATTAAGAGCAAAGAAACTATAGTCCATTGTTTCTGGAACTTATGCTTGAGTCTGCATCCCTTTGTCCCTTGGAGCACTTTTGTGTTCTTCCCAAGCTTGCCTTTTGCTTGTGAGCTTTCTATCTAGTGATGGAGGATTAAAGTGGTGGAGGCCCAAGTGGGGGATTCAGTTTCTCCGGTTTGCAGACGTGCCGACAGAGGTTGTATCTTGTAATCTCTGATTTATATTAATAGAAATATCTTTTTCCTGTCCAATAATGTGTGAATGAATATTTTATCCATTGGATTATGTCAAATGCTTATACATTATTGATTATATATGCTAGAATAGATCTAACACCATGATATATAGAATTCTTGTATTGTTTAATTATTGTTGAGGAAGTAATCTATCAATTCAAGCTGAAGTTGGAAAGCTCAATGGGGATCTACTTCAACCATCCAAAATAAGGTACAAGGTTTGATCCTTTAGTGTTAGACATTTAATTTCTATTTCATATTGGAAAGGATTGATTTCTGGAGTCAAGCTATCTATTGTGGTACCCCAAGCCATAGGAATTTCTCTCCGTAACAGAATTGGCGACTCCGCTGGGGATGTTCCTTGTTTTTATTTGGGGTTTATGGGCACAATGGGCTTGATATTATTGACTTGCTCTTTGTTTCTCCTTGTTTCTATGTTGCATTTTATAGTATGTTCATCCATTGACACTCCCCTTTTTTGGTTTGACCCTTGGCCTACCTTTTACCACTGCCTTCTCTGTATATGCAGGTTTTTGGCCAAAAGTCGCGTACATATGCGGGGTTTTGGCCAAAAGTCACGTATACACATAGGTTTTTGGCCAAAATCCACCTATACACGTAGTTTTTTGGCCAAAATTCGTGTATATACGTAGCTATTCTTTAAACAGTCACGTACATCCTCCCTTTTGGTGAGTTTGATGTTGTGGGAAGTTGCTAGGTGGGTTGTGAGTGTGGTTGGGTCTTCCTTAGGTCTACTATTGTCTGTTGGATGCTTCTTTTATGACCAGAGACCAATTTTTCATTGATTTTTCTTTGAAAGTAGTTTTAGTCATTTATCCTTTTTGTTTTGTCATTAGTGCATTACTCTTTTTTGTCTCGGTGTCTTGCTAGGCTTGTCTTTTATACTTGCTGCAGAGACTGAGAGTTTTAGATGACTTTTATTGCATTTTTCATTCTTTTATATTGAAAAATACAAAGTAATTGCACTCTTAGTTGCATCTTAGATATGGATTTGAGGAGGTACTTGCATTGGATTGCTTGGATGAGAGTTGTGTTTAGGATTTCATATAGGAAGGATTGCATTGGCATTCAGAAAGGAATATATATTTATGCATCTCATGTAGTGGCATACCCTATTTTTCATTTGACAAAGATTGCACTTAGCATTGTTTGTTATGGTGTGCACTTTTATTTCACTGCTGAGTCTTCATATCACTAGTTGCATGACCATTTCCCTTTGAGTAATTACAACTAATTAAAATCAACGCTAAATTAAAATGAACTACACTCTTTTCTTTTATAGGGTGCACCAACAAGCTTAGGTTTTAGGATCTTGGAATAGTTCATTGTAAGTCAATTCTCCAAGATCACTAAACAACAACATGTATGTGTCTGTCTAGGTGAGTGTGTGAAATCCTTGGTATAACCATTGTTTCTCAGGATCCTCCTCTCAAAAGGGAGTTAAGCACGAGGCAGTGTGAGCAGTTATTGATTGGGATGACCCCTAGTCATAACTGAGTAGCACTGGAGATATTTCTAGGATTGTATTCGTATCTAGGGGCTCTTTTGAGAGTTTTTGGCTTTGCTACTCTGCCCATACGGTCAATACTGCCTGCAACTATCCACCTGGGCATTGATTATATTGAGGTGACCTTAGTGGCCTTACCTAGGATATTGAGGGGGTACTCTGCAGGGGTTCTTCTATAGGTATCCCAGCCAGGTAGAGGTCGGACAACACAGTCTCTTTATGCGTTGAAGCTGAGGGCCACTATAATTGGTTACATACCTTCACTTGTAGTGTATGGGAGTTTCGAGCCTCCCCTAGGTGAGACATATCTGCTGCATTTGGGAGCTCACATATCCTCCCCTTGGTTTACTTGTATTTTGGTTGTATATTTTATTGGGAGTGTGTTCTTTGTGCGCTAGTTGGCCTTTGGGATCACGGTTAGTTGAGTATATTTATGCTCTCTTGAGTTTGGGTCCTTTTATTTTTGGCATGCCTAGTATCCTATCACCCATTCTTGGTCCTAGTTCAGACCCTGGTGTCAGACTTGGGGGCATCACAGCCCCTTACCGTGCTCATAGATTTGGGAATGGTCATATTCCACCCTCTACTCCATTTGTGGAGGATGTTGACTCCATTCTCTCGGTCTTTACACTAGTGGTCACCCTCACAAGGGTGGTAGTTGATGCGTGAACGTTGTGTCTACACCTTACTTTCCTTTTTTATGTCCCATCATTCACTGCATTGTTTCCTTTGGGTGCTATTGTCATGATCATTCCTCCCTATATCCTATAGTTTGGTTTCTTTATTGACTATTTTGGGTTGTTTTGGACTAATATGGTTGTCATGTAGGTTCCAGTTTTTGTACACTCCCTCTGAGGTTTCGACCCGTTCGTTCTTATCATAGGTATTATGTCTGAACTAGCATATAGGTTAGGATTTCACATCCGCTTGCACTTATGCATTGCCTTATGACCATTCCATATTAACCTTAGGTACGAACCCATTCCATGGTATCACGGAACCTTCATGCTGCTGTTAGAAGTGATATTATGTGAATGGTAGAGGTTTCCTATACATGGGTACCCTAGTTAGCTCCCCTTTACATTTGGTACCCATGATGTGAGTCCTCTCTTAGGTCCGGGAGTCTGTTGTATAGTATTTCCATGACATTTCGCAAGAGCCTCATGCTCCTCTTGATCTTTTGCTGGCCTATTTCCCTTAGGACTCCCTCATGTCAAGTTGTGAATGCATTATCATGAGATTTTCCCGTCTTATTGAGATTTATGTCATCTCTCCTGACATTACATTTCAGCCATATAGCCCGAGCTTGTCTCATGTCTAGCTATGCAGAGCCATTTTTTATATCCTTCGTAGCTTGTTTCCCTTTTTACCGGGAGGGGATTTTCCCCCGAGTGTCGATATCCTACACATGTATCCTTACATTGAGCATAGGTATGTTCCACTGCTTGGAACTAGTTTTTTTTCCCTTATGACACTCATCTCCTCCTAGTCTGTAACTATAAATCCATTTTATTCTTTTTCAAGATTTCTAAATAATTGAAAAAGTACAAAAACAAAATCAAAAAACCAAAAATCCGGACAAGGAAAGATGTTATCTTTGGCAACTGTCGAGTCATGTCACCTTCGAATAGAGAACTATATATCACATCCATTGGTTGGGTTATAGTTTGAATTTAGGAGTTGTACTGGTTTATCTGAGTTTATCTGAGTTTATCTCCACCGACTGGTTAAGCTTCCAGTCCCTATGGAGCCTCTGTCGATGCCTCCTGTGTCACAGAGATATCCCAGTTTGTATATCAAGTCTATGCTACCTTCATTCAGTCACCATATGCCATTATGCTCTTGTTCAAAGGAATTTGAAACCTGAGTCGTCCATTCCTCAGTTATCTTGACTTTGCATGTCAACCATTCCTGGTACAGTTACTGGTTCGTGCACCTTATGATCGAGTCCTTCCACATTATACAGCTTTGCTGAGTACCTCGTGTTGGATGATGGGGGATGCCTTAATTCCCTCCTTCCAGTAGATTTAATCCCATCGACTTCAGATCATTTATTCTGGGATTGGAATCTTAAGTCATTTTGAGTGCCTTGAGACTTGCATTCATCAGTGGCAGGTTCTCTCGCCATCGATAGTTTATGGGAATACATCAATGTCCCCTAATCGATGGAACCTCTCAAGTGTTCAAACTCAACACATTTATTCACACTTGTTAGTTTGCACTCTAGTACCTTGATTCCCATTTTCATCATCAGTGGGTGATCTCACGTCTGTTAATGGTATACATTAATGACCAGTAATCAGACAATGGAATACTATGTTCGACCTCGACACCTCTATTTGCATAGTAGGACATGTACTCGTAGCGGTTTGTGTAGAAGACTTTCCAGATTAGTGGCATCCCTTATATGCTACCTCCTTGATCATGCCAGTGTTCATGAGATTCCAACTCTCATGAATTGATTCCAGTATATGTCAGATATTTCCAGCCACTATGGAGATCTTGATCTGTTATATATCTTCAACCATTATGGAGATCATGGTCCTTTGTATATCTTCATCATGGAGATTCTGATCTATGTATATTGTACATGGAGATGACCACTTATGTGATATCTTGCATCATGCCTATTCATGGCCATTGTATTCTTATGTATCCATGACTGTTATATGTATTTGTAGTTACGTGCAAAGTTGTTTTATTGTACTATGTTGATTGGGTAGCTGGTCTTCCATTTGGGATCCTTCATCACTCCACTTCTGGGATGGACTTATAATGTATTTCGGCCATCGTATGACCCCTCTGACCTCACACATTAAGGGGAATCTGTTATAGCTGATTTCACCACTCCAGGTGAATCACAGTTTGTATGGCCTTCCGCTATCCCGCTGCAGACTCCTTAGACCCCATGGACCATTTTTTGTCCTTTGATGTTTCCTTGACCATCCCTATAAACATGTGAAAAATGATACACGTGACTTTTAAACCTATAAGCGCATATATACGTGGGTTTGACCACTAAAACCACGTACATTGGGATGTGTACAAAATCCAAATCCTTTTGGACTTTTCCTTGACATGGATCTCACTCATTTGACTCCTGGCCTTCCATATGCCTTGAGATCGCTCGAATTCGACCTTTCATTACCCCTTTTAAAAACTATATAAGGAACCCCTTGGTACATTGAAGGCATAAGAGAGAATTAAGAGCAAAGAAACTATAGTCCATTGTTGTCGAAACTTATGCTTGAGTCTGCATCCCTTTGTCCCTTGGAGCACTTTTGTGTTCTTCCCAAGCTTTCCTTTTGCTTGTGAGCTTGCTATCTAGTGATGGAGGATTGAAGTGGTGGAGGCCCAAGTGGGGGATTCAGTTTCTCCAGTTCACAGACATGCCAACAGAGGTTGTATCTTGTAATCTCTGATTTATATTAATAGAAATATCTTTTCCTGTCCAATAATGTGTGTTTGAATGAATATTTTATCCATTGGATTATGTCAAATGCTTATACATTATTGATTATATATGCTAGAATAGATCTAACACCATGATATATAGAATGCTTGCATTGTTTACTTGTTTTTGAGGAAGTAATCTATCAATTCAAGCTGAATTTGGAAAGCTCAACGGGGATCTACTTCAACCATCCAGAATAAGGTATGAGGTCTAATCCTTTAGTGTTAGACATTTAATTTCTATTGAATATTGGAAAGGATTGATTTTTGGAGTCAAGCTGTCTGTTGTGGTACCCCAAGCCATAGGAATTTCTCTCCATAACAGTTATATTTCCCCTTTGGGGATGAAAATATTGAATATCTCTTCTTTCCTAGTGACTATCACTAGGCACTTCAGGAGCAGACTACTTAGAATGTATTAAGCTAATTTGTCTCTTCAACAACTTGTATAGATTTTCCTCATTCGTTTTCCGAATTTGATCAAATTTTTGGAGATGTGTTTCAAGAAAATATGGCTCTATCAACCTTCATATAAACACCATGTGTCTTTGCAATTGAAGAGCACATAGGGTATTATACCATGCTTTGTGAAGTTAGTCCTAGGAAAGTCTTACACCTAAATGAAGGGTTAACCAAGAGTCAACAAGAACAATTTATTAAGGTCCTTAAAATTCAATCCAGATCATTTGCATGGGAATACACTGACATGAAAGGTATACACCTTGACATTTTTATTCACCATATTGACATGGATGCCAGTATACCCCCTATAAGACAGCCTTAGAGGAGGATGAACCCTGATTTGAAAGATATAGTGAAAGAAGAGTTACAAAAAATCCTCAATGTTGGTTTAATCTATCATATCTCTAACAGTAAATGGGTGTCTCCTCTAGTGAAAGTCCCAAATAAAGTCACAGGAAAATGGCATATTTTTGTTGATTTTATAGAAGTAAATAAGGCCACTCTTAAAGACTAGTTCCCTTTTCCCTTTATTGATCAAGTGCTAGATACTATGTTTGGTAAGCAATATTTTTCCTTTATTGATGGGTATAATGGATACAATAATCTTTTAATAGCACCCGAGGATCAATATAAAACCACTTTTACATTCCCTTGGGGAAAATATGCCTATAGAGTTTTTCCATTTGGCTTATGTAATGGACCTGCCACTTTCAATGTGCAGTTTTAGGAATTTGTGTTGATCTTATACACAACTATGTAGAGGTGTATATGGATGATTTTATAGCTTATGGTAATACCTTTCAAGAGGCCCTTGATAACATTAAGAAGGTATTGACCTGATGTCAAGAAACAAACCTATCCCATGGTCACGGAAAATGCAAATTTTTATTAACAGAAGGCATAGTTTTGGGGTATCATGTTTCTTCCCAATGAATCAAGGTAGATCCTACTAAAATAGAAGTAATTGTTGGCCTTCCCTCCCCAAAAAATCAAAAAGAGGTAAGGATATTTCTTGGACATGCAGGCTATTATCATATTTTTATTGAAAATTTCACTAAAATAGCTACACCAATGTTTACACTGCTCACAAAGGATGTCGAATTCCAATGGACTAAATCTTATCAAAGTGCCTTTGAAGTCTTAAAAGATAAATTATCAGTGGCACCAATACTTACGGGTCCCGACTGGTCCCTTCCTTTCCATATATCCACTAATGCTTCTGATACAACCATAGGAGGAGTCCTAACCCAAAAATAAGGCCAAGCATCTTATGCCATTTACTTTGCTAGAAAGAATTTATCTCCTACCGAACTAAATTACACTGTCACTAAAAAAATAATTTTTATTACTAGTCTATGCTATCAATAAATTTCATCATTATATTATAGGATATGAAGTTTTTGTGAATACGGACCATTCTACCATCATATTTTTGATAAATAAACCAATTACCAATGGTAGAGTGAACCGATGGCTTCTTCTATTACAAGAATTTAATATCACTATCGCTGATTGACCTGGTAGAGAAAATTTGGTAGCATATTTCCTCTCTCGTATTCAACATGATGAGGGTGCTAAACCTGTTGAGGATACTTTTCCCAGCGAACATTTATTTGCGGTGTCTGTTCAAACCCCTTGGTTTGCAAACATTTCCAATTATTTAACAAATAGGAAATTACCAAAACACTTGTCCCCACACGAGAAATGCTGCATTATAGCCCAAAGATCTAATTATTCATGGGTTTATAATGACCTCTTTTGCACTAGTCCTGATCTTATTATTAGAGGATGTGTATGAGAGGATGAGATGACAGAAATCCTCCATGCATGCCATGATGGGCCATGTGGAGGACACTTTTTTGACAAGCAGATGACATAAAAAGTATTGCATTATGGTTATTACTAGCCAAGAATTTTTAAGGATGCTTCCATATATGTTAAAGGATGTGATAGATGCCAAAGAATGGGTAGACCTACATCATCTGATGAGATTCCTTTACAGCCTCAGGTCATTATTGAGCCTTTTGAAAATCTCGGGCTCTTGATTTTGCAGGACCAATTTATCCTATGTCCCGTAAGAAGAAATATATCCTAGTTTGCATAGACAACATTACCAAATGAGTAGAAGCTAAATATTTGTTTAGAACTACAAAGAAATCTGTGGTAGAATTTATATATGAAGAAATATTCACTCGCTTTGGTATGCCAAGAGAAATCATCATGGACCAAGGTTTTCAATTTACCTCTAAATTGATGAAAGATCTTACCACAAAATATTGGATACGACATTGCAAATAATCACCTTACCATCCACAAACCAATGGTCAGGTAGAATCAACCAATAAGGTATTGGAAGCTATCTTAACTAAAACTATTCAACTACATCATAAGGATTAGGAAGATAGACTCTCAGAGTCCTTGTGGGCCTATAAGATAACATGGAGAAATGCTACTGGTCATACCCCCTATGAGCTATTATATGGAAATCAAGTCCTTTTACCTATCGAGTTCCAAGTTAAGACCTTTCGTATGGTTGAACAGTCAGGTATGGATTTAGATGAGGCACAAAAACAAAGAGTTTTATAGATTAATGAGTTAGATGAAATTATACAGGATGCACTCCAATGAACAATATTAATAGAAAATCAACGAAAGAAATGGCATGATAAATTTATTAAGAAAAATCAATTTAATACTGGGGATTGGGAATTAATATTCAACTCAAGGTACAAAAATTTTAAAGGAAAATTAACTACTCATTGGATGGGTCCATATGAAGTAGTTACAACTTTCGATAATGGGTCAGTAGAAATTAAGACAATTGATGGTTCACAAATTTCCTTTGTAGTAAATGGACATAGACTTAAAATTTACCACCAACCAATATCTAAACAAGATTTCATACAAAATGTCTTGCAGCAGAAGGAGATGGAACTGGTTGAAGAGGAAATTATTCCTCCTCCTCCTGATCCTTAAAGTTATTTTGGGTTGTCATTAATTTTATATATGTAAATATGTTTTTGTTCACCCAAATAAATAAAAGTCATTTCTAGCAAATTTACTGCATTTATATAGAGGTTTCATTCCCATGATCATCTGTTGCAGTTTTGTCAATTAAAGCACAAAGAGTCTTTTTCCTTTTTCTCATTCTTATGAATCTTATAGATGCTTTTGTTATGAATAAATATGAATCATCTAACAAGTGATTTTGCAGTTGATTACAAATACTTTATCTCTATAAGAAGCCCATGAGGTATTATCTGAAAAGGGAAGTGCACTAAAAGACTCATAATGTATGTTAACTCTTTTTTGGTAGTTTCAAAAATTGAAGTTTATAGTGAAAATTAAAAGAATTCTCTGTATATCATTTTCTCTATTATTCATTATGATTTTATATATGGTATTTTTATTTAAACATGTACATTTCTGATTTATTAGAATAGTTGCTTGAAAGGCCTACTCTAATTATCATGTTCTTCAGATTCTCATATTACACCTATGGACTACTAGTTCATCCTTTACTTATTATCAAAAATTGTCTCTTAAGCATTTTTGTGGTAAATTGAGAGTAAGTGGAATTTATGCTTGTGGGGAACATTATTGATATTTTATGAAGGATATGAATTGAGAGATCAAGGGACAACTTTAAGTTATTCTGTTTTGACATGGTCTACGGTTTTGGCCATTATAAAAGTTACTTATAAGGTTTTCTCTAGAAAGTTGAATTATGTATTTAGTAGGATTAAAACGTTCTAGTGCCAATCGAATTCCATATATTTAAAATCATTACACAAGGAAAACCTATCAGGGTACTGAATAGGTGTTAGATTTTATCATTCAAGATAGCATTATGTTAGGATCTTTAACTGAGAGAATAAAAAGTACAGCAATCAAACACAAGAGACAATGAACACGGTGTTTTTCCTCGGGGAAACCATAAATGGAGAAAACCCTACAAATTCCTCAGAGATAGAATAATCACCAAAAGTAAAACCCCAAAATAGTAATATGATCTCCCGATAGTAGTAACCTCTTTCTTCCTAGCCCCAGTGTCTTCTTTTTCCTCAGCTATGCGCTACAACTGAGTGTGAGTGAGTGTGTACTAAATAGAGAGGATAGCTCTCTATTTATACTAATTACTGACATGACTAAACCCTACTAGGGATGACTTCTCTTGGAGAGTCTAATAACCCTAGTGCCCCAGAACTGTGAGGAATTTAACCCTTGATTAATAGGAGGATTACCCACAATAACTTGACATGACTTGTTTAAATTATAGAACCTCCTGATAGGAACATCGGGGCATGAAATGACTCAAGTACATTACAAATACATCCCAGAATAAACATCGGGTTACAATACATAAGAAACACAAGTGAATAAATTCTGAAGTTACATATACATCAACAATAGGCCTGCTAACAGCGGGTCAATGCTAAGTAACATCTTTAAACAAGGGAGCTCAATAAATGTAAGTAAACCCGTCAAGGTACTAAACAGGCCTACTGGAAATGGGCGTATGCTTGCATGGTACCAAGATAAACCCGCTGGGGTACTAAATAGGCATGCTAGAAGTGGGGCAATATCAGGTAAAAGAGATATGGTTAATGCACCACTATGCACATGGTTAGAAAATGATAATATATATATATATATAAGGAAAAAAACATAATATATAAATACATGTTTAGGAAATCTATTTTATGATGTCATTAGAGAATGGTTGTAAGTTGGGATTGGACCTAGCCATCTAATTCAACCAATACCTAGGATATGATTATCCTAGAAATGGGACCCATAGCTATAAAATATCACAAACTCCATAGGGTAAACTCAAAATATTCTTGAGAATGACAAGAAATCCTTACAATGAGACATGGATGACTAGCTTTTTCTATGGCATTTTTTTTGAGTTATGCTATCATTATTCACCTAGTTTTCCTAAGCATTGTTATATTTCTGATGAATCTACATATTTGAATCATTTCCATTTATTAGTTAGCCTTTCTTTTTCTTGCAAAATAATAACAGCATGATAGAACTTTGTATTAAACTATTTTGAAATTACTTAGTTTTTCTCCCATGGCTTGAGGGCACGCCGTATTTTTGGTTTCGAGGAGGAAGATTATACCGTCTTTATTTTATCTGACTATTTATAAAAGGTTCATTTATCTCTGACAAATGACAAGTGTTTTTAGGATAATTAGCAGCAACCCGATCCAGCGAAGCGTATTGTTATAGAAAACCCATATGAAGGATCATATGTAGGACCATATGAAGGGTCGATGTTGGTCTAAATGGAATGCCAAATGATGATCTCAAGAAAAACCATGATATTATAGAACTCATGGTTAAGTGTGTTATGGTGCTAGCTTAATTTTGTTTTTGGGAAAAAATGTAAGTTAGCTGAGCTTTACCTATAATTATTAAGTCACCTCTACATGCTTATAAGAGCATTATGACTTTATTAAGACTAATCTTGATCTATGATTTTGTACGATTTTGACATGATAAGATCTTGTTTAAACCCATATGGATGTGATATGACCTTGGAACTTTTCATTCATCATTATACTACCATCACACTTATCCTTTTATCTAATTCCATGCGTAAACCATCAAGTGAAGAATCCTCATGTTAATTAAAGTTATTATAGTTGTGAAAGTGGTTTATGAAATTGCATTGATTAATACGTCAACATATCCAAAGTTTTACTTTGGACATGGTTGAACTGATCTAAACCTTACAATATCATTAACGCATGTGTCCTTTGATGGCACACGATTCAAGATTCTCCATGATGGCTTGATCATCTCAACATGCCAAGTATCTTCTGTGATCATTCAATCACTTGTATGGAGCATGATTTAAACTCATGTTCTTGTGTTTTTTTTCCATTCTGTCGCCCTCACTTACCATTGTCCCTGTAGAGTTGTTTTAGTCACCATATTCATGTACCCTTTGCAAACCTTGCATCCTTTCCTCTGTCTAAACAATGTCTAGCCATATTGAGCCCAAAAACTATCAGGATCTGTTCCAGATGCCAGCGTTTCGGGAATATAGGGAGATTTTCTATCAGGCTGGATGGAACTCGTTTCTTCACCTTTTGCAGGGGTGCGGTGAAGAAATTTCGCTGCTTTTTGTGATGATTTTTTATGGTAAGTTGGACAGAGTTGGTCATGTCATTTTTCAGGTAACCGAGGAGACTGTTTCCCTCATGACCAAGCTCCCAAGGGAAGGAACTCGCTGGCACAAACACGGGTTTCTCCCTCAATCATCCCACAACTTCACTCTCAAGCTAGAATTCCAGCATGTTGCAGGTGCCAAATATTCCATTGATAATGTATTAAGCCCAAATAACTTAACCCTTTGTTCATCATCATCTACCTCATCACCCATGAGGGTAAGTTTAGTGTATTCAAAGCTTTCCATATTTGTTTACTGAAGCATTTTGTTAATCGATAATTTCTCACTTTTCCATTTTATTTCCTAAAAATATTGGAGAAAATGTCAGGCAAAGTTAGGAAGAATACCATTAATCCTAGGGGAATTTTGTATCATCATAGTCTGATCAATCTCCTGATATTGGATCAGCTCAAAATGAGGAACCATACTTGGGATACATTTGTGTTCAAAGTTCTAAACCGTCACCTGAATATTCAAAAATGCCCTAGGAATCTCTATAATCATGAATCCAGTCAAACTCCATCTGCAAAGAAGAATATCCCCAACATCGTGCACAACGATGAAGATACATTAGAAGAAATCCCATCTTCCCATTCTACCCCTGTTTATCTTGTGTCTGCTGATTTTTTACCTTTTCCACGAATTCATACTAGGGACCAGAAGGAAAAGTTTTCCCATTCCATTGTTTGTCCCATTGTCCAGACCATGGTTTATCCCGATATTCAATATGGTCATCCAGATAGCATGGTCGAAGTAGATAAACCTAACCCAAACTCACCTCTGTACACATTGGCTAGTGTCTTAGCCCAATTTCTCAAAGATGTTGCTCGTGAGACTATCCCTACACCTCCTCAAGGCATGAGTCTTGAAATAAAAATTACCTCTATTGACCTTGAGACACCATCCAGGGAATTGAGTCCACCTCCTAACCCAAGAAGCCTACAGAACCATCCACTCCTAATCAACCAATAGTAGGCCAATTAACTCAAGAATTGGCATAGCCAGTGAGTCAGAATGAATAATATGCCAAGTTAATTGTAGAACTTAGACAAGAGAATAAGGATTTGCGTCTGCAAGTTAAGGCTGTTGAAGACCTCAATAAGGATATCAATTTGTCACATAGCTCTCAACAGGAGAGGTGTGCTATTTTAAAATATCAGGCCAATAAATTGAAGTTTAAAACCCTTGTAACATCTGCTAAGTCGAAGGAAGTTGCTAATGCAGCTCATCGTTTTTCTTGACTCGTCTTTGTTTTGCTTAGTGAGACTTGGAATCTCTCTGTTTTGGGGGAACGTTGATACTAGTTTTGTTACTATTTTTGAATCATAAATTACTCTTTTGACATCTATTTTGTCACCTTTTTGACATATTTCTGACATACAACTTATCATTCAACCTTAGGTATCAATACATTTGGGATTTATACAAATTCTGTTTATTCTTATTATTTTTTTAATTTTATTAAACAATTCGATGATATTTGGAAGTTTTTTTGATATATGAAATTGTTTTGCAGGTTATAGTCTTTGCACAAGCTAATATTGGACACACACCCATGCTACATATGCGCTGATCACATCCAACTTACCATTCAGCCTGCTGATCAAACCACGCATTGTTCTTTGGCATATTCCCAAACGTTAAATTTTTCAGTTGCTCCATTTCCCATGTGTTTGATGACTAGTTGATCCTCGCTCTACAACACTCGTCATCCTACCTTCTTTGTTTGACACCACAACTCATGCCCCATGTCAGCAAGAAATAATATGCTGCAGCCCGCGTGAGTATAACCACCGCACGAAGGAGCAGGAGAACGACTTTGTGTTGGCACATGATCGCTTGTTTGTAATAATGGTTGACTATTTTAGGAGCGGCCGACCACTGAAAGGGTCAACCTAATCATCCTTCTAAAACGCTATATATACATGCCTCCAAGTGAGAGCATAGTTAGCTAGCATTTTAATCAGTTGAAGTTAGGAGAAACTCTGTAATATTCTTCTAAATATTATTATAAATCATATTTATGGGTTCATCTATGTTCCTGTCTCTGTGAGTGATTGAAGTGCAACCCTTGTAGCAGGGATTTCTCCTTTATACAGGGGCAGGAATGGATCCCTTCTATCTATAGGATAGAAGGGTAGGTTCCTGCATGGATAAATACTGCAAATAAAAATGGAATGTAAAGGGATAGAAACTAAACTAAGAATAGAAAGAAGAAAATGGAGAAATTATGGAAACAATGGTGAACCCCTCTGCAAACACAAGTTAGGGTTCTGCTTCCAAAGACCTGCAAACAAATTCTAAGCAATAATAAACCTAAATACCTACAAAACAATGTTAAACATAAACCTGCAAATGAAACATGGGTTGGAAAGAAAACAAAACTAAGAAGCAAAGAAACAAAGCAAGAATGACAAGCTATACCTTCTCTAGTGGAAATGGGCCACCATGCCCTAGCTTGTGGAAGCACCTCTCTTGGATGGGGGGATCTATGGCTCAATGGAAATGGAGGAGAGGGAATTTGGGTGGCTTGAGAGGAAAATGTGTCTCAATTCTTCCATGGGCAGTATAACAGTATGCAAGGGAGAAGTGTTTTGAGAGTGACCCCCCACCCTCCTTTTATAGCTTTTTTGGGGTTTTAGGGTTTTAGGCCCTTGGTTGGGGATTTTAGCCCCTTCCACCCTAATTTTAGCTCCTTTTAGTATTTTAGCCCCTTTTGGGGGGCTTTAGCTCCTAGGAGAGTATGTTGGGCTCCTTTTTGGGGTTTTTAAGCCCTTTTCTTCATCCTTAGGCTATTTTGAGGGTGTGTGGGTCTAATGGAGGGTCATGAAGTGGTGTCCTTGGGTGGTGTAGGTCATAGAGAGCTTAGTGAGGAATTTTTTGGGTTAATAGATTGCCCCCTAATGTGTGATGGTAGGATCTCATTGTATGGCTGACAGACATCATAGGATTTGCTGTGGTGAGGTGGTGCTTCCGGGGCTGGGGCATGGTGGCTTTTAGTTTTTGTATTAATAAGGTTCCCATCAATGGGTGAGATACAAATAATGTGTGACATGTATATGGACGAGGCGGGCATCCCCATGCTCATGACAATGTCAAAAGAATAATTTGATCTATGCTCTAAAATACAAGAGCCAGTCATATACAAATGATGGTGCAATAATGGTTTCCTCAATCTGAGGTTGAATACAATACTAATATGGTACATTGGACCCATGACATTCTCATGGAATGCTATATCTTCATGACTGATGGTTTGCTAGATCTGGAATGGTACATAGCTATATGGACTCACTGATTGAGAGTCAGAGTCTCTGTGGTACAAGTATGTTGTATCAATCATAAATCTATATAGAAGCACTACTGGGGCTTCTGAACATTGTCTCCAACGCAGCCCAGGAATCACAAGGGACATAACCTATTTAGGTCCCTCGAATAGACTCATCAATGTGCTAGATTTAGGTGACATCCAGGGTCTTCAACCAAGTACTATGTGGACCAAACCCTATATGAATATCAATGGTGTGATGATGTAGTTGGAGTCGAGCACATGAGAAACAACCATCCCGAGAGGCACTAAGGACTCCTCTCAAGTGGTCCAAGGAAATCATCAATGAGGTTAATGGAACTAAGATACGTGGACCTCTGGGTCTATCCTCTAGAATATATGTGTTTTCATCGACAGAGGGAGACTTGCCCCTAGTCAAGGCAATGATGTTTCCTTGACCAGGAGCATGGGGGAGATAACAGGAAGGTGTGAGACAATCTGTGAACTAACCCACTAAATGGGGGGGGGGGAGGGGGAGGGAAATAATTGAATAGGGGTAGGGAGAGTGTGGTGGACTCAAAATTCCTTTGTTTAGAGTATGACGGCAGGGCGGACCAGGCAACAAATGAAACTTGACTCATGGGAATGGGATCATAGCTGTAATACTAAGAATGTCACTGCAAATGGGAAATACTTGGAGGAGGTAGATGCTTTTGATATTGATGGGATCCAAGGAAGACACATTGTAGAGTACTCTGAACAAAGGCCACCCAATGAGGGAATGCTACCAAACTATTTTCTGTGGGGTGATGTCTATGGACACCATTATGGTACGATCTCGTGGATTTTTGGCGAGCCTGAGAAGGTAAATTCTTGATGGTGCTTTCAATTTTAGTGAGTCTGAAAGCACGAAGAAGACTCCAGTGGAGGATCTTTTTCATTGGTAGTCTCCTGTGCCCAAAAAAGGATAAAAGTATACATAGGAGATCTCTCCCATCCTATAGGTGATGAGAAAATTCTTTACCATTGGTGGTCCAATCAGGACAGAAAAGGTTAGACCTATACTGACTGGATGGTCATTCAGATACTTTTATGAGCATGAACGAAACCAAGTTTTCTCAGCAATCTTTTCTTGATGAAAAGGTGAGAAAAGAGCTTAACGACAACCCGTGGTGAGATTTTTCGTGAAGTGCAGCCCCTCTACCCGAGAAAGCATAAAAGTATACAGAGCGGAATGGTCTTGGCTTGAGTGTGTCGAGGAGGTCCTTTTCAATTAATGGTCTACATGGTCCGTAAAAGTAGGTAAATGAGATGATGTAGACATCCTTTCCTATACTTTTGCGAGTGGGAAAGGAAGTAGCTACACTCGGCTATCTTTTCATTGTTTTAAAAAGTCAGAAAAGAGGTTAAACAAAACTCCAATGTGGTCAACCAATTGCAGTGGGATAGGCGGTGCCCCCTGTCGAGATGGTGGATAGATGTCCAAAGGTCATTCACACAGTATGGACAAAGGAGAAGGATCTCAAACATACCAATACATGCGTGGGATAGATCACATCAGAGGCTCATGAGTCGACGCGGCAGAAGGAAACACAAACTAAGGTGGCTCTCAGATAGAGGTCAGGAGAGCGTGTGTGTGTGTTGCAGTGAACGAACTTGACTACATGTGATGTGAGTACAAGTCCAGGGGCACTTAAATGCCAAATACATGCAAGAAAAGAAAATCATTTTTTGGACAGTGGTCCAAAGGTTCACACAAGGGGTGGTGAATAGAAAAGATAACTATGTGTTAAAAATACAAAACAAAAACTAAAAATTACATTCCTTAACGGGCGGTGTCCCGAGGACTCGCATGAGTAGCGGTCAAGAAGTGCGATACAAGTACAGGTCCATAGACACTAGCATCATCACGCATGGCTCATAAATCGAGGTGATTGGTGGAAAATGGTCCCAAAATTGATTTATTAAACATGAGACAATGGTCTCAGAAAGAGATAGAGGGAGGAATTCTAGAACCAGTGGCACAAACAACGTCTCAAACGGAGTCCGTATGGTCCTGTTATGTCGATCAAAAGAAATTAGGTCAAATGGGGCCTATATAAGGGTGGGCTCCACTTGGTGAAGTGTCATTTTCACTGTTCATTATGGAGTTGGAGAAGTGGGACCTAATTCTTCATTTTCTTATTTCTCTTGATCTAACCGATGGTTTCGAGTGTCGCAACTTACAGGTAAAAGCTCTCACTGAAACTCATCTTTTTGGTGGCTTATTTGCTAGATTTGGTCACATGGAGGCCCCACATGAGTAGTTTGGGGTTTCATGGGGTTCAAGTCACACCTTTTGAAGGAAAAGGTGCACCCTAGGTGCACCTATGGGGAAATTATGAGCACCCTGGGCACTCATTTTTTCCAAACAGGTGCACCCTAGCCTCTTTTGAGTGTTTTTTGATGATGGCAATGACTCACATCAGGGTTTTTGCTTATGCAGGATGGTAGAGATCAAGTGGAGAGAGAGAGACTGCAAGAGTGTTAGGGATGCATCCTTACAGGATAGGAATGTTAGAGATACATTAGCCCATTGCGGATTGCTGAAATTTGTGAGGATACCCCTCATGCGGAGCTTGAGTTTGCTGATGCAAACATTGATAGGTTTATGGGATGTTGATGAGGAGGTGTTCCTCTTTCAGGGCTAGCACATTGAGATTACATTGGTAGATGTATACTTCATTACTGGGCTCCCTATGTTGGGAGTGGTTGGTGACTTGGCACCTGTGCTGTCTTGGGGGGAGACGTTGGAGGAGTTGTGCAATTGGCACTGTTATGCTATGGCGTACGTGCGCGGATCCTACATCCTGATGTGTGACATCAAGGATTTGTCCACACAGGCGGTGGGGACCTTATTGCAGCATATCTTGGGCTCCACGGGGAGCCACAATATTTCTGGGGGCAACTACAACTAGTAGAGCGTGCTATAGGTGTCACATATTATGCATGGGGCTAGATGTATCTATAGGCTGTTCAGCGTTAGCTGAACAAGTCGAAGACTACTGGCACTGGTTTTTGTTTTGGCTCCTTCTTGTGTGCTTTCTTCTTTTAGAAAGTACCTACACTTCGTCCTCATCAGGCTGTGCAGGACAGTGGTCCGTGGGAGCCTCGAATGTACAGATGGTGCCAGATGATTATCCGAGAGGGTGGCGATAGAGTGGGCCACTTTTTTACAAAGGATTTGTTGGAGTAGTGGCTCTAGCTTCCTGTAGTGATCAAGGAGTACCCTTATGTGGGTATGGATTTCTAGGGAGATCCCGAGATGCCCCGACGTCTTGGTCAGGCATGGGGACTAGCCAGTATGTATGGGTGATGTTTTCATGTTCATCTTTATACATAGTGTATTTGAGCTGGTTGGTAGTTTGTATTATTGATATATGTGGATTGATGGTGTCCTTGTTTGCATGTCCATATGTTGGTCCTCGTCCGCCGCTCGGGCATCGGAGGCGGGTTGTTACCACAGCTCCTGCGACAATTCCTGCCGAGAGCTCCCGCAGGAAGCAGCGGAATATGAATGGACTGGTGATGTATATGGAGCAGCTTGCTACTAGAGTGGCAGATGATGGTTGGTAGCACCTGAGTACTGAAATGATTGCTGCTATTCACAACCTTCCTCCAAAGTTGGCTGGTGTGATGAGGAAGATGGC
>LPNX011090954.1:35288-108754 GCA_001517045.1 Pseudotsuga menziesii | reverse complement strand
TGAGTCTTGTTATGATACTATGGAATGCAAATGCCTATGTGATGTATTATTACACTGTGTGTGTATTTTTTAGACATGATTATGCATGATGTTATGGTTGTATGTTTCCTATATGCGGTTATAGGTGTGCTAATTTAGAATATCATTAGCCATTTGATCTGTGACACTATTGAGGTTTGTAGGAACATGTGTGGATGTGATGGAATCAAATGTTCTAACCATCTGTTTAGTGCGCAGGTACTTTCTAAAGAGGTAGGGAGCACATACTCGGTAGTGGTTGTACAACTGAGAAACAAGTAGTAGGGAGTATAAGAAGACATTGAGATGGTGAATGCCTAATTGGAGAGCGGCGGCCAAAAGGCCATTGACACCATCATATTCAACCTAGTTGTTGGTTGCGGTGCCAATGCATATTCTGTCAATGTGGATCAACTCATGTGATGGGGAGTAGATTACCAATGTAGTCGAGGTGAGGTTCAGAGACCATCTGCTTCCTCCATCTGTGAATCCCATATACCAGTCTGAGGTGTGCTCCATCTAAAGCAATGAGAGGAACAATGCATAAAACTAAATTTGGAAAAAATGTGTAAAACAAAAATGGAAACACTATAATACAAATTGTAACGTTGTCACTGAAAGGGGTGACGTTAGAGGGAAAGTCGTTTGGACTTTCCAAGGGTCAGCGGTCATTCCTTTGTGTGACATGATGAATCCTTGTAGATGGCCCAAGGGGACATAGAAGACACACTTGAATGGGTTAAAGTGGATTCCACACTGGAAACATTGTATGAAGACTTGTCGCAAGTCATCTATGTGTTGTGTTTTCTTCTGTGACCACGCGATGAGGTTGTCGAAACAAACCAACATGATGTGAACAAGGTTGTGGAAGCAGTGTGTCATGGCACACTAGAAGGTGGCTTCAGAATTTTTGAGGCCAAAGGGAATGACCCGGTACGCGAATGTGCCCCATGGGGTTGTGAATGCCGTCTTGTAATGCTCTTTTTTCCAGATTTGGATTTGGCTATATCCGGAAAAACTGTCCATGAAGGAAAATGCTTCATGTTCGGTGCATGCATCGATGATCTGGTCAATGAAAGGTGTGCAGAAGTCATCTTTGGGACATGCCCCATTGAGGTCACGAAAGTCTATGCAAACGCGAATGGTACCCTATTTTTTATTCACATAAATAGGATTCGAAACCCAAGTGGTGTATGCAATGGGGTAGATGAAGCCAGCAGTGCGCAGCTTCTCTATCTCGGCTCTCACCATGGCCACTTTGGAAGGGTGGATGGGTCATTGCTTTTGGCATATGGGAGCCACATCAAGCCATGTGTCAATGTGGTGTTCCACGATGGACGGATCTAGGCCAGGCATTTCGTTGTAAGACCAGGCGAAGATGTTGTGGAATTATTGGAAGAGAGCTTTGTAGGCATCGACCTGTTCCGGGGAGCAAGATGCCCCCAGCATAATTTCTTCAACAATCTTAGAATTCGTTGAGATGTCAATTTTAAAGGTTGGAGAAATCTTCACCATATTCCCTTCTTCAAAGGCATCAGGTGCTAGGATGGGGTTCTTGAACCAATCAACCTTCCCATGGATGAAATCTTTGGCCTCCACAGAAAAGTGGTCAGACTGTGACACAAGTTCTTCATGGAGGAAGAACAAGTGATGGTGCATGTCGGCCCATGGGTATTCTGGGGTGGTCAGAGCTTCAAGTATCTCCTCATCATTGCCGAAGCAATGAAGAGACAAGTCTGATGGACCATCGGTGGAGGAGGAGATGAGCGGTGTTGGAGCAGGGCCCCACAGCTATAGGAAAAGATTCTATATAGAAACAAGAAAGTCAAAGGAAATAGTACTTGAAGCGGCCGAGAAGAGAGCTCAACCACTGCATTTAAGGCAATGATGATGACAGGAGGGCTCAGCTACCCTCATAAAGGAAAAAGGAGCAACGGGCTGAGGTATTAAAGACAAAGGATAGAAGGGGAGCGATCAAGGAAGCGGCGCCCATACCCACGATCAGCACCGGACATCGTGGAAGACTGCAGAAAGCTGCAGTGTGACCAGTAAGCGGCAGTTCAAAGTACAGAAAGGCTGACTATCACAGTTAGGGTTTTGGGTTACTGTTGGGATAGGCCCACAGTTTTGTATCATGGTGAGACCTTCGGGCCACCTATTTAAGCATGTATTTTGTATTATGAAGGGTTAGATGGTTAGTTAGTTAGCCAGTTAGCCAGCTACTTAGAGAGTTAGATAGTGAGATATTGAAGAAGAGTCGAGCTCTAGTTGTGAGTTCAGTCTGTAGTTATCTTACTATAACCAACAGTCGACTCCTTGAGCATGAATGTAACAATCCACATGGATTGAGAGAGAGAGAGAGAGAGAAAGGATATATTATAAGAAGAAAGCATAATAGGAAGATAAGAGATCTAAGAGAGAAGGGCTCCCAGCTGAGTGTGTGGAGTTTCCTAGAAGATCTCAAGCTGCATAAGAGGTTGTAGCAGAACTATGTTACTCTCTCCAGATATAATATAAACACAGTTCCCATGGATGTAGCTTCCTCCCTGGAAGTGAACCACATAAAATCTGTGTGTTGTGTGACTGTGTCATGTGATTGTGCTATACTTATTTGCTATCTGTTATCTATTACATGAACTTTTCTTATCAGTTAATGAATGTATGTATGCTATCCTTCAGTTGCAGTAACATAGAAGGTTAAATGTGAGTTGAATGTGTTAAGTATTTTGTATATGAGTTTATCAGTGCTTGATTCACGACAGCTAATAGTTACAGTGTTAAGTGACTTCTGTATATTTAGTTTAGCAAGTTGAGCGTGATTAATGTTAAGCATGTTAGACTGTAGAGGCTAAGTGAAGTTGTTTAACACCTTGATGAACGTTAACTGAGCTATTATGCCCAAAAAGGAAGCCTCTAGACCTTGAGAGTTGATGAGCATATTAAGTCTTACTGTAGGAAATATCACGGCGTAGAAAGGCGATATCGCACTGTTGGAGGAGCTGCGATGTGAGATATCGCAGGTTAAGAGTTGATCAGAAGAGTAAGTTTGCGCATCGTCCTAGAAGCTTCCATGCGATAAGAGCCAGTCCCGTAGCAGAGTCAACTAGGAAGAGAGAAGTGGCCCATGCTGCGAGACTCAACTAGTTAAGTAGAGTCAAGAGAACCCAGGATGCTACAGAACCTGGTTGAGGAAACTTGATTCTTCAGCCAACCCATTTAAGATCACTTCAGGTGAGACTTCAGGCCTTTCTACAGTCTGTCGCCGAAAGGGCCAGTGAGCTAGGGGTTTTGTTGGTACAATAAAGTAAACCTGGGTCTGCCTAGAGTTTTAACCAACAAATGGTTCCGTCACCAGTTTTGAACAAATTGAAGAGCTAATGTTCTGTTGGCATCCTACTAAAGAAGAACTTAACTAGTGGGTTGAGTATAAGGAAAGAGAATTTGCTGCGAAAGAAAACAAGAGTCCTAGGCTTAGTACATAGGACTGGTTATAGAAACATATCTTCACAGACCTGCATGAGATATTTTTTGCAACCTATGCAAATGAGTTGTATGATTGGTTGTCGAAGTTGAATGATAGGCATGTATTCAAGAAGAAAATAAAAATTGTCTGGAAACCGGAGCTGATTCACACCATGAAGAGTGTAGGTAATCCCATTTCACAAGCAGTAGATTTCTGGCTTGTGAGTTTGCTAGAAGGTTTCATTACAGAGTTTGTAGTTGATCAAAGAAAGAGTTTCAGCGAAGCAGAGAGGTACTTCTTCAAAGGATATCGCGGTAAGTACTTGAACTCTTCAAATTTGTTCCTTAAGAAGTTATTGTATGAAAAAGGAGTACTAGATATATTCTCAGATGAATAAGTTAAGTAAGTGTAATGTCATAAGAGTTTGAGAGTGATTCTGAAGAAATTGGATGTACATGTAGTGGTAAGAGATATAAAGTAGATTTCAGATCTTCCTTCTTTGAAGATAGTTCAAACAGTACTAGAGAACAGAGTCAAAGTAATAGAGAAAGAACAGTAGGGGGTATCCCTTACCACCCTTATACCCCACAGAAATCAACCGGGACTTAGAATAATCCTGCAGGAACTCCATCTAGTAGTTCACACACAGTACATACTACCTCTACACCATCTAAATTTATACCGCCAAGTGGTAGTATATAGCAAACCAGAATCCACCTCGTAGAAATAGAATGGGGGATGACATGAAATTACCTACCTTCAGGGGTACAGGGGAAGAAGAACCAGAACAACATTGGTTCCTATGTGAAGCTGTATGGACTATTAAATAGATCCATGATGACAATACTAATCTTGTCCAGTTGGCCACTACACTTAGAGAAAGAGCTTTAACATGGTATATGAAGTATACATCAGCGTAGATTAGAAGACTCGCAGAGGTCAAGACGGCAATGATTAAGGAATTTAAGAAACCCAAGTCTGAGTCACAATGTATCACAGAAGTTAAAGACATCAAACAATTACCCACAGAGTCAGTATGGGATTTCGATAAAAAATTTAAAGCTCTTATAAACCAAGTTAGTTTTGAGTTTGCGCCAGAGAAGCATAAGGAATGGTTCATTGCAGCACTTTTCCCTCATATCAGACTTCCACTAATGCAACAGAAACTCCATATGCAGGATGAAGCATTGGAGATGGCAATGAAACTAGAGGCTTCACCTCTAGTTGAGACTAGTGCAGGTATGACAAACTTACAGAACCAGTTAGCCAATCTCACTTTATAGTTACATGAGATTAAGAAAGGAAAATAGGTTGAACAAGAATTATGGTGTACAAAGTGTAAAGGACATGGCCATACAAAAGATAATTGTCCAGTATTTGTTGAGTGTCTAACAAGTGGGGCTCCTAACCCCTTAGTACAAAATCAAGGGCCATGGTGTGAAATCTGTAGAACAAGAGGACATAGACCATAGGAATGCCCTTTACTTCAGAAGTATGTACAAACCCCTAAGAATTTATACTGTAACTTCTGTAAGTTAGTAGGACACGATGAAAACAATTGCAGAGCTTATGATCTCATGATAGAGATAAAACATGACTTCTACAGAGTCCAGTCAGATACATCAGGACCAGCAGTAGGACCACAGCATGAACTTGCTCATGATGGCTGTGGTGGAGGATTCAGAGGATGAGGCCATGGTGGAGGCTTTGTCCGTGGCTGTGGACCGATTGTATGTTAGAACTATGGAGCTGTAGGACATTATGCTAGGGATTGTCAGAACCCTACTACAACATGTAAGTATTGCAAGTCCTATGATCATACTATAGAAGAATGTCATATCTTGATAGCCAAGATTAAGGATCCTAAGCCAGCAGTAAACTAGAATATTCAGCTTATTACTGCTGAGCAGAAAGAACTAGAACCAAGAGTCAATATTGTGACTCACAGTGGTGCTTCTACTAGTAAGACATCATAGGATGCCAAAAAGAATACAGGTTCGAAGTGTGTGCATAAAGCCACTGATAAATATACACCACTTGACCTGCAGAAGAACAAAGAAACATTTTAGCAAGCTAAAACTTTCTTTACTGACCCTACACTAGCAGGATCACAGATATTGCCTCATAGGGGTGTATCGCAAGAAAAACCTCGTGGCATTAGTCCTGTGCAAATATCACAGGCTACCACATTTGGAAGGTGCGAAGAGGATGAGTTGACAGGAAGTGTACAATCCTTCCTACGGAGATACTTGAAAGTCATAAGAAATGAGAAAGCCATAGGAGAGCTTCAATGCATCATAGATCAGTATCAACAGGCTTCTTCCATGAGCACTACACAGCATGCTGTACATAATATTATGGGCCATACAAGAACAGGAAGACAAATGAGACTCACATCACAAATTGGAGAGTTTGAAATGGATGAGGTAATCCTAGATTTAGGATTAGAGGTAAATGTTCTTACTAAATAGACATGGGAACAGATGGGTAGCCCTAAGTTAGCCAAATCACCTATCCATCTGCGACTAGCCAATCAGTAGAGGGTATCGCCATTGGGTCGATTACGGCAAGTACCAGTTGATATTGACGGAGCTCGCAGCTTTGTAGATTTTGAAGTCATAGAAATTATTGGCGATAGCAGACCATATCCAGCTTTATTAGGTATTTATTGGGAAATTGATAACATGGCTGTTATCAATTTGAAGAAAAGACAAATGAACTTTGAGGATAAACAGATTCGAGTCATCGCACCGTTGAATCCTTTCCAGGGTCCTCGATACATTGAACCTATCAGAGCAGAGGAAGAGGTGCATAATATGGAGAGCTTCTATCAGATGACTGCTAACCAGAGTGATTATATCAACCCCACCATGGAAGGAAATATTAGTTGGCGATGTGATAGCTCATGTGCATCGGATTCAGATGTTGGTTTAGAAAATTGGCAGAATAGACTTTACAAAGTCTCAGCTCGCAGATGTGCATTTATGACTAATTCACTGTGATGGATTGGAACAGAGATTAAGGATATTCCGTCATTTGATGGCTTAGCAGATGTCAAAGAATTTTTACAGTAGTTTGAGCAGGAAATCCCTCATGAGCAGAGGATGGCAGCTATTGACCTTGCAGTAAGAGCCACACCTGCAAGATGGTGGCATCCACATAAATAAAATATCGCATCATGGGATGATTTTAAGAGATTGATGGTGATCAGATTCTCTATTGACAAGGAGTGTTTCCAGCAGAAATATACAGGAGAAAGTGACCCCAGGTCACATATTAATATTTGTGAACAGAATTGGTTGGACATTCTAGAGGATGAATGGGTTCACCTATTCATTCACACTTTAGACACAGTCCCAAGGAACTGGTACACTGAGACAGAGTTGTGCAGAGGAATGATTACATGGCCAGTTATGATAGAAAACTTTCTACTCACTTTCACTTTTGAATTTGAGTACCCAAGCATTGATCGGGCCCTAGAGAGTATAAAGACTAAGATATTTGATGACTATACCCTACCAGTGTATGCTCAGCCTGATTGGGCCATCCAGTTAGAACATGTGCTAGAGTGTTACAAATTCACAAAAGAGCCACGTGATGAGGATGAGAATCCTCGTAGTATCAACATTCCAGAGTCAGAAGGAACTCATGAAGTTGAGGGACCAAAGCTAGAGATTACAACTGTCACATAGGCTATTAATATTAAAAAGATCAATATTGGCATAGAAACAGAACCAAAGTTTGCCTCTATTGGAGACTATTGGGATGATGAAACGGCAGGACACATTGCAGATTTGTTACGTGACTATCAGGACTTATTTCCCACTAAGTTTATAGAAATGAAGGGAATAGTAGGAGATTTAGGAGTCATGAGGATACCTTTGAAAGAGGATGCCAGGCCAGTTAAGCAGCGTCCACACAGATTAAATCCTCGTTATAAAGAAAAAGTTAAAGATGAGATTGATAAGATGCTAGCAGTAGGCATCGTTGAACCAGTAGAAGAGAGCAAATGGGTTAGTCCCATGGTTGTGCAGGAAAAGAAAACTAAAGGAGAAATCAGGATTTGTGTTGATTTGCGTAAACTCAATGATGCATCACTTCATGACCCATTTCTGACACCTTTTACTGATGAAGTTTTAGACAATGTAGGAGGACAAGAGAAGCTACAGAAAGAGAAACCAGATGTTAGTGGTTCAAGGATGAGCCACAAGTAAGTGTTAGGGGACTATTGGAGTAGGGCCCCACAGCTATAGGAAAAGTTGCTATATCAAAACAAGAAAGTCAAAGGAAATAGTACTTGAAGTGGTCGAGAAGAGAGCTCAACCACTGCATTTAAGGTAGCGGCAACAACAGGAGGGCTCAGCTACCCTCATAAAGGAAGAAGGATCAATGGGCTGAGGTATTAAAGACAAAGGACAGAAGGGGAGCGACCAAGGAAGTGGCACCCATACCCACGATCAGCGCCAGACATCGTGGAAGACTGCAGAATGCTGCAGTGTGACCAGTAAGAGGCAGTTCAAAGTACCAAAAGGCCGACTGTCACAGTTAGGGTTTTGGGTTACTGTTGGGATAGGCCCACAGTTTTGTATCATGGTGAGACCTTCGGGCCACCTATTTAAGCATGTATTTTGTATTATGAAGGGTTAGATGGTTAGTTAGTTAGCCAGTTAGCCAGCTAGTTAGAGAGTTACATAGTGAGATATTGAGGAAGAGTCGAGCTATAGTTCTGAGTTTAGTCTATAGTTATCTTACTATAACCAGCAGCCGACTCCTTGAGCATGAATGTAACAATCCGTAGGGATTGAGAGAGAGAGAGAGAAAGGATATATTGTAAGAATAAAGCATAATAGGAAGAGAAGAGATCTAAGAGAGAAGGGCTCCCAGCTGAGTGTGTGGAGTTTCCTAGAAGATCTCAAGCTGCATAAGAGGTTGCAGCGGAACTTTGTTACTCTCTCCAAATATAATATAAACATAGTTCCCGTGGACGTAGCTTCCTCCTTGGAAATGAACCACGTAAAATCCGTCTGTTGTGCGACTGTGTCATGTGATTGTGCTATACTTATTTGCTATCTATTATCTGTTACATGAACTTTGCTTATCAGTTAATGAATGTATGTATGATATCCTTCAGTTGTAGTAACATAGAAGGTTAAATGTGAGTTGAATGTGTTAAGTATTCTGTATATGAGTTTATCAGTGCTTGATTCATGACAACTAACAGTTACAGTGTTAAGTGACTTCTGTATATTTAGTTCAGCAAGTTGAGAGTGATTAATGTTAAGTGTGTTAGACTGCAGAGGCTAAGTGAAGTTGTTTAACACCTTGATGAAGGTTAACTAAGCTATTATACCCAGAAAGGAAGCCTCTGGACCTTGAGATTTGATGAGCATATTAAGTCTTACTACAGGAAATATCACGGCGTAGAAAGGTGATATCGCACTGTTGAAGGAGCTGCAGTGTGAGATATTGCAGGTTAAGAGTTGAGCAAAAGAGTAAGTTTGCACATCATCCTGGAAGCTGCGATGCGATAAGAGCCAGTCCCATAGCAGAGTCAGCTAGGAAGAGAGAAGAGGCCCGTGCTGCAAGAATCAACTGGTTAAGTAGAGTCAAGAGAACCCAGGATGCTACAGAACCTATTTGAGGAAACTTGATTCTTTAGCCAACCCATTTAAGATCACTTCGGGTGAGAATTCAGGCCATTCTACAGTCTATTGTCGAAAGGGACAATGAGCTAGGGGTTTTGTTGGTACAATAAAGTAAACTCAGGTCTGCCCAGAGTTTTAACCAACAAGCGGGTCGGTGGAACTGGACATCATGTAAATGGACATGGTGTCTCACGAAGGAGGTGGTGGGTGAACTTCTTCAATCAAGGTGATCTCAAACTGAAGGGAATGTTAATGGGGGTCAGCCAGAGCCATTCAAAATTTGGGCAGGTCTTGGAAATGGTGGGAGTAGTTTCCATACAAGCCGCAAAGGGCACAAGAATGGTTTGTCCTTAATGCCTTGTTCCTGATTATGGGTGTGGTTGGGATTTCAACCATGGGGATGTTTTCATTTGTTTCCATGGCATCTAGATGCACACGAATCACTAGGATTTCAGGGAAATTCTGAGTTGGATGGCCCTGTTGTTGACAAATGGCACAAGGTGGGACTTGTCGCGGTTCTGTAGTGGCTTTGGTATTCTTGCTCCTAGTCCTTTTCGGGTGGGGCGGGGTGGGTACGGGTGCGACTGTTGTCTTTTGCGGAGCAGATGGAGGGTGAGAATCGACCACGATGGGTTGCACTGGGGTTAAGAAAACTTGGGGCATTGCTAGTTGAACTGGTGGATTAAGATACCACATGGGGATTCCCAATGTAAAGTTGGGTAGGATTAAGGTGGCCATGACTGGCTTTCTCATGACACCAGGTGGGGGGAAGAGGAAGGGAATCATATGGACTAGGGATGAGCCCAAATAACTCCCTAACAGTTGCATGTGGGGATGCGGTTGTGGTTACGGCTGCGCGTAATGCTACTGTTGCAAGTGATTTGCAGTTGTTCTTGGTGTTGCGGCTGCAGACGATGTTATGGATGTGGTTGGGGCTACAACTGCGATTCTTGTTTGGGTGCAGCAGTGCTTGATGAGACCATGCACAAGTCCATAGTTTCATTTTGTGTAGGTGGTGATGACACTAACATGAAAAGAGCTGTCATGGAGGTATTGGCAAACAACCTAGGGCCCACATTCAACAATGGAAAGGCTGGTGTGTTTTCAACCATAGTGTTGGTTGTAGGGACAACATTAGTGTGTGTGGTTACCCCTTGTGGCCCAATGGTGGTGATGGTAGGATTACGTTGGCAGGTGTTGTTAACCCTTACGGATCATGGTAGGTGAGTTGATCAACCATCACAATCTTCCCTTCATGGGGGAACATCAAGAGGCAGAAGACAGTTGATGCGACAGCTCGCATGGCATACATGTAACTTCCCCCGAGGAGAAGGTTGTAGTCCAGTTGAGCATTGACAACCTCTATGTTGATCGACACTGTCTTCTTGGCTAATGTAATGGGGACATGGGGAAAGATTACTTGGGATTTAGTGGGATGTCCATCATAAGCCTGCAGGGTTGTGGAGGATAGTTGTAGAATTGGTGATCCAAGTTTCTGCCAAACCAAGGTAGACATAATGCACATGGATGCCCCCTCATCCACTATGCACCGGTGCACAACCAAATTCCAGATGGACACCGAGATTTGAAAGGCGATGGTCTATGGCATGCATGGTTCTCCGTTCTCCGTGTCGAATGTGATCAACTTGGAGTCGAAGGGGTCTACTACCCCTAGGGTGGCTAATAAGGTTTTTCGATGTGTTGGGCACATTTAAGTACCTCAAGAGTGAACATGGAGGTTGGCATTTGGGCCAAATCATCCACGATGCTATAGTTGACTATAGCTCTAGCCGTGGAATTATTGGCAATTCTGCATATGGGGAGGTGCAGGAACATGGTTTACTTATGAGGTAGGTTGACTATTTTGGATGTTGATGTTGTTGATGTGTCAGCAGGTTCGATGGTGGTATCGTACTGATTCCATTGGGTTTGCAAGTTGACCTCTTCAGTCATCATAGATAGCAGGTGGTGAACACTTGTTTCAGCTGTGGGAGGTTCCCTCGGAGTGCTGGGATTGGTTTGGGGAGGGGGTGTGGTTGCCACCAACCCTTGGACAGGGAGTGGGTTTTGAAGCACCATAGGTGGAGGTCCTTGTGGTGCTGGGTTGGGTCGGGCATGATTTTCAGTGTTGGAATCCTGTTGGGCCTCGTTTTGAATGGCCTGCTTCGCATTAGCCATGAGGGGACACTTGAATGTGTAGTGCCCATAAATATCATAGAGTGTGCATGGATGGTTCATGTGCAACGGGGCGTTGCATCTTGGTGCATTCTGTCATGAGGGGTTTTGGGCTGGCCGGTTTGTCATGGCATTGTTCAAAGGGTTCGATTGTTGACCACCTCCCTACGGTTGGTTATTGCCTTGGTTGCGGTGCCGGTTATTCCTAGCTTTCCCTTGTTGATTGTTGGGGGTAGGCTAGTTACAGGGACAATTTTGTTGTGCGAACACTTGTCCCAATAGAGCAGGTGGAGCATGGGCAAGGGCTTGAACTGGTTGCACTACCAGTGCATAGTATATTTGTGGGGTGGCGGTGCCACAAATGTGGGAATTTTCCCCACATACTACTATTTTGGCCAAGCCATGGTTTGAGTCTGTTGCGGTGGCGTAGGATGTATGTAGAAAGTTGTTGCTTCAGACTGGGAAATCATTCTTGCATAGTCCGGGTCTTGGTTTTGGTAAGAAACATTAGTAGTGTTGCTTGGTTGTGGTGTAATGGTAGGTGGTGTTGGTTGAGGCTGTGGCTGGTGGGAGACCAATCCTATGATGCCATCCATAGAATGGGATGCCCCCGGTGCATCACAGTATGAGGTACTCAGATGGGGGGCGTCTGGAATGATAATGTACAGGTATCCATACTGAGCATAGATAAGGTCTAATTGTTGGGCCTTCAGTATGGCCTCTTCTTCGGATTGGGGATGTTCATATGCGACGTCCTTTGTTATGGGTGGGAGAAAGGTCTTAAGGAACCAATCCAAGAAGATCTCGTCGTTAAGTTGGATTTTTCATAGGCTACAGTGTCACCGCCACTCATGGATATGGTCAGTTATATGAGTGGTAGTGTTTTGAAGGCAAGATAATAGGATCTCCACCCCCTCATCATATCTGATGGGGAGTTGGAAATATTGTAGGAACATGAAGGCTAGGGAGTTGAAGTCCGGGTACTTAGCTTGTGGAAGCTCAATGTACCATTTGGCTGCAGCACCTATAAGGGTGTGTTGGAATAGCCTCATCCTGATGGGGTTGTCTATGATGTTGTTGGATGAGCACCATAGATGGAATGTCATTATGTGGTTTTGGAGACATTCCCCTACTTTTCCTTCAAACTTGGGGATGTCTGATAGCAGCTTATTTGGCATTAGAGGCCAAAAACCTTGATGGAGAATGGGGTCATTTGTTAATATAGACAAATCAGGCAAGTTAAGATGAGCCATGAATGGCAGATTTGACCCCAGGTTGATGTGGGATGGGGCTGCGATGGTGGTGGTTTTTGCAGGTGCATAATGCATTTGCACAGCTGGGGGTACTTGTGGTGGCACCATTGCAGATGGGAGAATGACCCCAAGTGTTGTTGGAGGGACAATGTGGGTGGGAGGGACATTTCCCCCATGCATGACAGTAGGGGTGATGTAAATGGATGGTCCACTGCCCGCCTGTGTGGCAGGAGGGGCAGTGTGTGTGGAGGGGCTACTGCCCCCATGTTTTTCTAGTGGGCTAGCTTGGCTAGTCACTATGGGTGGTGGTAGCTAACTAATGATAGTATGCATGACTGTGCTTATAGGTGGTGGAGTGGACACGGGTCCACTTGCTAAGGTTAAGCCAGAAAATGGATCCCGATTTGCACCAACCATGGGGCTTGATGGTGTGGTGTGGAGGTCTGGTTCAGATTGATATGGGTCTGAATCAAAATCAGAGGTTGTGTGGCCTTCTAATGGTGTGGGAGATCACTATGAATGATTTCAATGGTGTTGATTGAGTGTTCCAAATGGTGGTGGTTCACATCTTAGGTGCGAGGAAGAGCGTGGAGGATCAATTGTGTTTAATTTTATGTATGGAACTAGTGGGAATGAAGTTTGTACCCCAGTTTCAGTGGCTTTCTATTGGCTATAGGTGGTCACTCGACAACCAAGACTGCCATAATATAGCGCTTGTCTTGTTCCTCATAGGTGTTTCTACTCAATCGGAAGGGGTCATTGCCCATTTCTCTTGGCAACTCCTCTCAGCAGTTAGCTACTTTGGGTTTCCTCTAGTACTCCTCGCAATGAGTTTCTAGGAAGAGCCCAAGTACTTCCCACAATTGAAATAGTCAGGCACTTATGTCCTCAAAGAATGCATATTTGTTTGTACTTAGTGTAAATTGGTAAATTTTAAGGCTCACTCAGCGTCATGAACTGAGTTGGGTTAATTAGTTGGTATGGTGTATTTGTTTGTTTGATTTTTTGGTATTTGCTTACTACAAATGGTTTATGAATTCATCATTGTAGAGTTCATTTCGTTGTGTATGCATGCATTGAATAATCAGAAATTGTGAACAAATACAGTTTTTAAACCTGAATGTTGATGGCCTAACTAGATGTCTACCTCACACTAATATTCCTCTTCAACCAAGAGAAGGTGCTAGGCTCTCAACACAATGGGACTAAGCCCATTCATAGATCCTTAGGTCACCTCCCAGATGCAAGGTTGGTCAACAGGGAGGACGCTTAGTGCTATGAGAATCCCTCCTTCTCTACCCCCTCTACCTTCTAGGTCATCCAGTTTTAATGGTTTGGAATAATAGTAGTGGAGTGCCTAGATCTATACGAGCTTGCCCTTCGTCGTATCTCAGAATACCCTGGATGGTGATGACTAGGTAGAGGAGGAAGGGTAAGAAAGACAGTTAGTTTTAGGTTGACTTTAGTTGAGCTACATTCATTTGATTAAGCCATTAATATTTACTTGGAATTTACACATTGTTTGTAAAAGAAATTGCATGAAATTGAAACAAAAACTGAAATTGACTTACAGTGCTGGATAGAGGTGACTGAGCCGCACTGACAGTCCCTATGAAACTAAAATTTAACCTCTATTAAACTAAAATTGAAGTTTTGTTTGACAGGCCGCACATTTTTTATCAAATCTGGCAAGGGGGGCGCAAGATTTTTTCAGAAACAGGCGAGGGGGTCGCACAAAATGTAGAAACAGTCGTGGATTGTGTTTCTGAGTGAAGTCACACTTATCAGGGGATTAAGTGCACCTTGGGCACACCTTTTTGCCCATTAAGTGCGCCCTCACCTCACTTTCACTCTCGATAAGAGACGACCTGCCCCGAATTTGGGGTTTTTTTAGATCCAAAATCAGATCCAGCCGATAATAACTTGTACTATGGCCAAACTGACTTGGTTTTTCCTAGCAGAGGCTTCAGCAGTGCAAACACGAGTTAGGGTTTCACTTCCAAAGACCTACAAACAAATTCTAAGCAATAATAAACCTAAATACTTGCAAAACAATGTTAAACATAAACCTGCAAATGAAACATGGCTTAGAAAGCAAAGAAAACTAAGAAGCAAAGAAACAAAGCAAGAATGACAAGCTATACCTTCTCTGGTGGAAATGGGCCACCATGTCCTAGCTTGTGGAAGAACCTCTCTTGGATGAGGGGAGCTATGGCTCAATGGAAATGGAGGAGAGGGAATGTTGGTGGCTTGAGAGGCAAATGTGTCTCAAGGCATCGATGGGAAGCATAATAGTATGCAGGGGAGAAGTGTTTTAAGAGTGACCCCCCACCCTCCTTTTATAGCTTTTTTGGGGTTTTAGGGTTTTAAGCCCTTCATATGGGATTTAGCCCCTTTTTTGGGCTTTTAGCCCCTTCCACCCTAATTTTATCTCTGTTTAGGGTTTTAGCCCCTTTTTGGGGGTTTTAAGTCCTAGGAGAGTATTTTGGGCTCCTTTTTGGATTTATTAGACTATCCTAGAGAATTCAACCCTACATGAGTCATTGTAAGCTGGGGAAATAGTCCCCACCATTGTGTTAATAATAACCCTCCTTGTTGGTCGGAGGAGGCAAAGTCCCCACAAGTTGTGGTGCACTAGGGTTATTAGACACTCCTAGAGATGTTGGCTCTAGTAAGTAATTTTTAAGTGAGGCTGAGATGTTGGAGTGGGATTCAAGAGAATGAAACAATATAAATAGAGAGCGCGCCTCTCTATTTATCATAGATAGAATCACCCACTGGGGCGCATGAGTGACAGAGAAGACACTGGGAACAGAGAGAGATACTACTGCTGTCGGGAGATCATCTTTATGTTTTTCGAGTTTTACTTTTGGTGTTGATTCTATCTTTGAGGAAGTTGCAGGGTTTTATCCATTTATGGTTTCCCCAAGGAAAAACAATGTGTTCATTGTCTCTTGTGTTTGATTGCTGTGCTTTTTTTTCTCTCAATTAAAGATCTTAAGATAATGCTAGCTTGAATGATAAAAAACTAACATCGTATCAGAGCTAACCTGAGAAGAAGACATTGTGCAGCTACAGAATGTAGGTATTATTAATTTTTGGGTCTCTCTCCACAATCCATCAGAAAAAGTATGCTAGGCTGACTCTCCATTGAAGGGCTCATCTTTCTGTCGAAGCAGAATTCGATTCCAAGCATTTTCAGTTTTTGGTGTGGGAAATTAGGGATTTCTAGAGAAGATGAATTTTTGCGTGAGCCCAACATAGGATTTCTATCCTCATCAAAATCAAAGTTTAGAGACCTAGGTCAATATTTTTGGCTTGGTGAAACTCTGGGAAAGTCAAACCCTAGTTTGACCTCGAGCTGGAAAAACCCTATATACTAAAACTGATACGTTTTGGTACATTCACTATATCTTGGGATTAGTGAATGATCAAGAGCTGAAAATTCTAGGGGCATAATATAAAATATTTATTTACATTGCATCTAAAAGTTAGCCTCTGATTCGCTATATTCTGGGTGATATGATCCCTCTAGGTTAGTGTTCTAGCCTCTTCCAGGATTCATCCCTAAACAGGACACCTGGGGATAATTGTTATAGCTTTGGCTACAAAGGTCCAAATGAAATTTATGAATATGTTCTAGAAAGGGCATGGAATTTAATTTTTGTGGTCCAAGTTTTCAACTCAATGATGAACCAGTGACACGTGGCAGTCCGTACAACTTCGTTGTGCTGAACAGTCCTATAACAGGTCACCTTGTGAAAATGATCATAAGTACCAATTGGTGAAAAAAATTCTGATGAAACATGTCGTGTTGGAATAGGGACATGCGATTTCTACCTCAGTGCCAAGTTTTAGACACAGAGGAGCAGCAATTTATAAGATACCACATAAACAATAACAAGAATTTCTGTAGAAGAAATTGGAAAACTAGGGCTTCCTGTTCTGGGATCTTCCCTCCATTGTTTTCATAAATGGATTACATTGGACAAATCAACTTGAAGAGATATATCTTTCTATACAATCATATCTGAAATATTCCAAGTTTTGAAAATTAGTGTTTCTCTGAGAAACCCTAGATGAGCGAGCTCTGAAACCAGGACTGACACCTCGGTAAGATCTAATCTTTTGCTATTTTACTTTGAGGTTCTCATTTCAAAGTGATTTATCACATCAACTTGATGATAAGCTTGGTAAAGTTGACAACTTCCAAGAATGGAAGTATATGATCTCACTGAGGAAAATGAATTGAACACCTACATGAGTAGAGAGGTTCCAATTCCAAAGGGAGATGAAGCTAGAAGCCTTACACCAGAAGAACTTGGTCAAGGCCAAGAATATCATTGTTGATTCAATCACGGATCACATTGTACCACAAGTGTCTTCCCTAAAGACACTGAATATGTTTGATTCCTTAACCAAGCTATTTAAAGGGAAGAACATAAATCAGAATATGACCTTAAGAAACCATTTTAAGAATGTGAAGATCCATAATGCAGAGACCATACAGTCATACTTTACAAGGGTCTCTCAAATCAAAGAACAACTTGAAGCGGTAGAAGAAGAAGTGGAATGTAGAAGTGGTGATAGCCACCTTGAATGGCCTCCTAGGATCATGGGATTCATTCATTTGAAGAATGTGTGGTAGAAGTAAGTGATCACTTTCATCAGACTCTAGAAAGAGCACACACAAGAATAAGCTAAACTANGATCAAGCTCTCACCATCCAAAGAAGATCCCTCAAGCGATGAGGAATATGAAGAACTCAACTCTTGAAGAACCTCTTATCCACCTTATCATTTGGATAAGAAATTATGCTATTATGAATGAAGAAGATGATGAAGCTGAAGGCTCAAGAAGGAGTCTACCCATGAAACAAATAAAGATAAGTATTAAATTGTCATTTCATAATATTGTTTTGTTATGCATTTGTTTATATTTAGTTAATGTATTATGCATGATAGAATGTTTACATTAATGACAGTATATTACTAATATGCATGTGATGGGTAAGTAGCTCATGGTGCTATACAACTTTTCATTGCTACTTATCTAGAATGAAACCTCTTTGTTGACATATTGGATTAGTGCACAATCTTAATGTTGTCCTGGTAGAGATGGAAGGCATCTAGAAAAGTTTCCGTGAGATATGGATGAATGTTGTATTGGCTAAAGTAATTGCATGATCATACATTTATGCATAAGAACTTTCCAGTATGAATATTCCTTATGAAATGTTTCTAACCATACAAATGCATTTGACTTGTAGGAAAGATCGCATACATAATCGTCTACAAGCAAAGAAGGATGAGACTTGTTCCAAAGAACAAGTGATGAAAGTTCAGGATGAAGAATAATATGACGAATGCAGTGACATCATTGATGCAGAACCTTCAAGCTATGAAGAAGTAACAAAGAAGAAAGGGAAGACCAGTTCAAGAATAATGATGTCTAGGATGCAGTATAGATACGTGAATGGAAGTTCGTAGTTCCATCATGCAGTAGATGGAAACATCGTGGGATACAAGGAAAGATTCGTAGCACAAGGATTCTCACCAAAAGAAGGCATATACTACGAAGAGACATTTGCAGCTAGTGGCAGTTAAAAAACATACATGATGAGCTTGATGAAGACATTAACCTTTGCTACAAGGTTGAAGATGAAAGTATATACACTAGATGGATACATAGAATATTAGTATCATAGGAAGCTACTTGTCACTTCGGTACATAATGTTTTAGTGCATAGAGTACGGAAGACAGAGGGAGTATGATGCTTCGCATTAGAGGGAGTGAATATAGAATATCTTGAGGTTCGACATGGTATGACAGGATGGATAGATTACTGATGACTGTAGGATTTACCAATAGTAAATTGGATTCCAACCTTTGCTTCAAGGTTGAAGGCAGAAGACCAGTTTTGCTCCTACTATGTCTCGATGCACTATTTTCTAGGCATGGAGGTGTGATAGAATTCAGATAGAATCTTCCTCAGACAAGGGAAGTATGTAGTAGAGATCCTGAAGAGGTTTAGGATGATGAACTGCAAGGCCATGACCACACCTATGGCATTGAACATGAAGCTATTGAGTGATGCTTCATCAGAAGTGGTTGATGCTACGATGTATCATCAGATGATTGGGTCCTTGATGTACCTGATGAATACGAGACCAGATATTTTCTTTGTTATGAACACATTGAGACATGTTGCAGAACTGATGGTTACAAAGCATGTAGTGAGGTACCTGAAGGGTACAATTGATTATGGGCTCAAGTATGAGATGAATGAGAATATTAACCTGGAGGGTTATGTTGATTCAGATTGGGAAGGAAATGCCATCAATAGCAAGAGCACTTCAGGGTGTTGCTTTAGTATGGGATTAGGTGTGATCTCTTGGTTTAGCAGGATGCAATCCTCTTTGGCACTGAGTACAGCTAAAGCAGAGTATGTCACAGCTTGTTCAGCTAGTTGTGAGGTAGTATGGCCGAGGAAGCTACTGTTTGATTTATTTGATCTCTAGTTAGATGCTACTTGTATATATTGCAACAACCAGAGTTGTGTGAAGTTGTCGAAGAACTTGCTGTTCCATGACAAGTCGAAGCATATCGAGATCAAGTATCACTATATCAGGGATATGGTGTAGAGAGGAGTAGTGAAGCTCTAGTATGTTGCGACAAACGAACAGATAGATGATGTGTTGATGAAGCCATTAGCCAGAGTGAAGTTTGAGTACTTCAAGGAGAAGCTTGGTGTTCTCCAGATCGAGGTTCCTTCCAAGGGGAAGTGATGAGTCCGTGAGACATTTGAACATGGTGAGAGGATTGGTTCCTTCCATGGTCAGATGTAAGGGCTGAGCCATTCCGTCATGGTGAGAGGATTGGTTCCTTCCATGTCATATATGAGTACTAAGCCATTCTCATATGACTATAGGATTGGTTCCTACATGATCAGATATAAGCGCTATTGCCATTTTTGGAATGGAGGTGCCTGGTTAGTTACCAAGAATACTTGCTCTAGGACTGAGGTCCATTCTGATATGACTGTGAGATGTGTTCTCACATGATTAGGTGTGATCACATGGCCATTCTGATGTGATTGAGGGATGTGTTCCCACTTGATCAGATATAAGGGCTGATGCCATTCTCTTGGTGAATGGAGGCACCTAGTCAGTTACTAGGAACCCTCAACCTAGGTTTGAGAGCCTTTCCATCATGGTTGCAGGATGTGTTCCCGCATGGGTGGATGTAAGTGCAGATCCTTTACATCATGTTTGCAGAATGTGTTCCTGCATGGGTGGATTTAAGTGTAGATCCTTTCCATCATGGTTGTAGAATGTGTTCCTGCATGGGTGGATGTAAGTGCAGAGCCTTTCCATCATGGTTGCAGGATGTGTTCCTACATGGGTGGATATAAGTGCAGATCCTTTCCATCATGGTTGCAGGATGTGTTCCCGCATGGGTGGATGTAAGTGTAGAGCCCTTCCAACATGGTTGGAGGATGTGTTCTCACATGGTTGGATGTAAGTGCGAAGCCTTTTTAGCATGGTTGTAGGATGTGTTCCTGCATGGCTAGATATAAGTGTTGGGCCTTTCTAATGTGATTATAGGATTGGTTCCTACATGATCAGATGTGAGTGCTGGGCATGCCTTTCTGACATTCTGTTGGATGTGTTCCTCTCATGGTCAGATGTAAGTGCTGGGTGGGCCATTCTGACTTGGTGTCAGATATAAGCACTGAAGAATACCTACATGGAGGCTAGGCCTACAACCAACATGAAAAAGGGCTGGATTTGTAGAAATTCCTGTGATGAGAAGAATCATGAGATAGCACCCGTGATGATGATCCAACTATGATGATCCAACAATGATGATGATCCAGATCGAGTGATGATCTAGATCCAGTGATGATGATACAGATCGAGTGATGATCCAGATCCAGTGATGATGATATAGATCGAGTGATGATCTAGATCCGATGATGATGATCCAGATCCAGTGATGATGATCCATATCGAGTGATGATATAGATCAAGTGATGATGATCCAGATCAAGTAATGATCCAAATCTAGATGAAGATGACTTGTAGAATAAGATGAATTGAAGATGAAGATGACTTGAATATGACGTGGACTTGATTATGATCGAGATGATATATAGAAGAAGACTTGTGCTAATAAATTGTGTTGAAAGAATGCCTTCCTAGTTAAGAGGGAGTGTTGATGTATTTGTAACTTCAGAATGTATTCATCCATATATCTTATGTATTTTACCCTGATGTTTATTCTAGGATGTGTCTGTAATGTATTTGAGTCATGTCATGCCCCGATGTTCCTATCGGAAGGTTCTATAATGTAAACAAGTCATGTCAATTCATTGCGGGTAACCCTCCTATTAGTCAAGGGTTAAATCCCCCTCAGTTGTGGGGCCCTAGGGTTATTAGACTATCCTAGAGAATTCAACCCTAGGTGATTCGTTGTAAGTCAAGGAAATAGTCCCCACCATTGTGTTAAGGATAACCCTCCTTGTTGGTTGGATGAGGAAAAGTCCCCACAAGTTGTGGGGCACTAGGGTTATTAGACACTCCTAGAGATGTCAGCTCTAGTAAGTAATGGTTAAGTGAGGCCGACTTGTTGGAGTGGGATTCAAGTGAACAAAAGAATATAAATAGAGAGTGAGCCTCTCTATTTATCACACACACACTCACTCACTAGGGCACATGGGTGAGAGAGAAGACACGGAGATCAGAGAGAGAGACTATTGTTGTCGGGAGATCATCTTTATGTTTTCAGGTTTTACTTTTGGTGCAGATTCTATCTTTGAGGAAGTTGTGGGGTTTTATCCATTTATGGTTTCCTTGAGGAAAAACATTGTGTTCATTGTCTCTTGTGTTTGATTGTTGTGCTTGTTGTTCTCTCAATTAAAGATCATAAGATAACGCTAGCTTTAATGATAAAAATCTAACACCTATAGCATGTGTTTTATTGTGAGTGTTTCTTTGTAGTCAATATAGCTTCATTTCAAGCATTACATAACCGATTGTGTGAATAGTTAAATTCTTTTCCAGTCTTTTTATGGCTTGTCATTCAATTTTATTATGTTGCATAGATTTGAAATCTTGTATATCTTAGATTTAATTTATAGTATATTTAGTTCTATTAATTCTTGCTTTGTTATAGTTTTAATTTTGTTACACTTTCATTTGGTTTATAATGCAATAGACAATAGTTTCCTTACAATCATGAATTAGTATAAGTCTTTTTGTTGATAGTTTGATTACTGAATACATTTACTTACTATCCTTTATGCATCTTGTTTGCATGTGCACAAAATCAGCTGATAATTAGATCATTTAGACCATTTTCCACTATTCTCTGTATACAGACTGTCATATAGACTGCTTGTTCAACCAGTTATTCACACCATCCGTTTAGTTTGCTATCCAGTCCTTCGTTCAACCTTCAACATTCCCATTCTGTTTTAAACCTTTTTTGAAGTTATGTTTCTTTAGCTTTCGAATTCTATTTTGTTTTGGGTAATTAGATAATGATTATATTTACCATTAGGACCTTATATTAGATTACTCAAAGTATTTATCAAGTTCCATCCTTATCTCTCATCTCTTCTTACCTTAGTATGCTTTAAATTATTCTTTGTTATGTTTTTTTTGTTTCGTATCTTCTCACTTATTACTGTTATAACGTTTGATTAGTATATCTCGAGTCTAGTTTATCCTTGTGTATATCTTTTTGTTTAGAATAGATTTCTTAGTCAAGTTTTCTTTATTAATTTTTCTGCTTACTTTCTTAATTGAGTTTTGTTTATTAAGTTTTCTACTTGCTTTTCTAATTAATTTTTCTACTTGCTACCTAATTAAGTCTTCTTTATTAAGTTTTCTACTTGCTTCTTTCATTAAAGTCTTTACTTGTTTATAAGTTAATATTTTCCCTTTCATTTGTTTCATATAATAATTTTTTATTTATAGTAATCTTTAAAAATAATCTTGTCTCTTACTAGATTAGGTGTTCATAATATCTTTCTTAGTTAAGAATCATTTTCTAATGGAATAGATCACCATGTTTACCATCACCTATAATTGGAACTTCCTTAGTTTGCACATATTTGTAGAAGTTAAGTTAGATTTAATCCCATTTAGTTTCTTTACTGCTTTTGAAATCCATTTTAATGCTACTCCTTCTCCAGTTCTGATCATAATGAATGCATATCATCAGAACCGCCAAGGAGAGTGGAACTAGATAGTTTAGTTTAATCGTTATGTACTTTTGTTAGTTGCATGTATAGTTTAGTTGTTGAATTTTGTAAAGTATATCTAGTGTTATAATCTTGTTTCCAATATTATAATTCCTTGTATATTTAGTTTATGAATTTTTTTATAAATCTTTCTAATTATTATATTAAGAAGTGGAATAGTTGATTAATAGGAAGTTTACTTTCTTAAAGTGGTGTTTTTTATATCTTTACCTTTCAGTATTTTTTTATAGAATAGAGTAGTATAGGTTTATACTACTCTAGTCTAATACTCTGTTTTGGTTCAATGACCTTAATAGTTGAATTTCTAGGAGTTTGACTTGGTTTTTCATTTTGAAATATCTTTTGATCTTCTCTTTGTTAAAATATTTCCACGACACCCTAGAAACCCCTCTACCTTCGCATATACTTTGTGTCAACTATAATGTTACCAAACTCGATTGATAATTAAATATTAGGTGAATTATTTAATACATTATAACACCCAACAATGATCCAACCAGATCACATTGGTCATTAACTCCCTCTACTCAAATAATTTGAAACAAGTAGTATGAACAAGGGGTTTGTACTAATCAGTTAAAAATGGATAAAGAAGGTAGGTTCAAACCAAGGAAAGGGGAAACAATTCATGATATCTTAGGATCCTATCCACAATGTACTTGTACCATTTACATTTAGAGATTCAACAAGGCTGAATTCTACTCCAAGGCTCTTGGGCATCCCAACATATGCAAACTAAAACCTTTTATTGTCACTTCCTGAAAACCAGTGGTGAGGTAAATTGAATTATGACATATTGTAGAAATATTATACTCTATTATACAACAATATTAATTTGTATTTACATGTTTATATCATATTAGAAAATCTTATGGGGTTTCACAAACAAAACTAGCTTCCAAGACTGCACAAAAGGATACACTTTTGGGATTCCGAAACATAGGAATAATGTCACAAATATTGTGTTTAAAACATGGAATAAATTAATTATTATTTTAATGATAATTTAAATGAATAAAATTGACTTGACCTAAGCATATCAATTCAAGAAAAATAGAAAACTAGTCATTTTCTATTGAAATGTAGACGAGGTATCATAAATCTTTATGAAACACAACCAAACTGATTTGAATATCTTGAATAACTACATAGATACATATATAAATAAAATATAACCAATGAGGGATGAAATTAGTCTCATGGGAATCTCAAATATAGCATCCTCTGGAATAAAAAATTATTATATAAAGAAAGATAGTAGAAATCCTTGGGAATTTGAATGAGAAACATCCCAAACTCTGCAAAAGGATTGGTGCTTCTACGGATCTGATATTAAAGCCTGAAATTTTCCACCATTAATGTCTAAATTCCATCAATCCTTGCCTAATACTCAAAAATAAGTAGGGTCACACCTACCGACTATGACTAGGGGCACATCTACCTAAGTCTGAGAAGCTAGAGCTCTCAATTCGAATGTATGACTGTCAAATGATGTGACTAGGGAGAAATTACTTATGTTTATATGATGAATGAATTATTATTAAAGTAATCCATGAATTATATGCATTGAACTTGGACATTGGTTCTCTCCTTAGTTGCTTCGAAAACTAATGCTTTGTGAGATTTCATGCTTTCTGCTTTATCCTACTTTATTGATTTGTATTTCTTTATTATACTGTGTCCTAATTTTATTTTCTTTTCTCTACTTTTTCTTGATTTTCTATTTTATCCTTCTTTTCCTTAGATTTCCTACTTTTTCCTACTTTCCTTCTTTTTCTCTGCTTTTCTGTTTTTTTGCCACTCGATAACCTCCTGCTTTCTTTTCTTTACTTTTCTTTACTTATTTTTCAAGCTTCCTAGGGATAATTCCTTATCCCTTATGTTCCCTCTTGGCCATCTCATCTTCAATATTTATCCAAATATTAATTTATTTATCAAAAATAAAATTATATAGGTACCATTTCAAATGTTAGAAAAAATCTTCTCCTTACTAATTAGTGCCTTGTTTCAAAATTAATCCCAACCAATTAATGGATTTGCCTCCTTAACACATAGGGAATGAATGGATAATAGAATGACCTATGTGTCACCAAAATGGGGACATTACAGTCCTTCCCTCCCAAAAATTTCTTGTCCTCAAGTAAGAAACCAACTCCAACCATATATGAAGCCAACCAGTGACTTCAGTCCTCAAAATACATTGCTGACCATTTAGAATTGGAATCCTTAATTCCAAGCCAAATTCCAAATATCCACCATGTTTCTGCTACACCACTCTAATTATAGTCATTCCTACAATGAATAAATATTCCTCAATAAAATTTTCAATCTTGTGCCTTCTTCCAAGCATCATCCTCAAGCAAAAGTGATGAAGAAAAATTTAGGGAGGAAAACATGAGGAAGCACAACACCACTTCCTTTATTCCTTTGAGAACCTTTCCTGAAATTTCTCATCTCAACAAGAAAATCCTCTCCGAACTTGAACAAGCATATTTTCGCTCAAACGGAGAGATCCTCTACAAAGTGCATCACACCCAATAATTTACTAAGCTTGGTCATAACTTGGGAAAAGGACCAAACACAGGTAAGGAAATTCCTCTTTCTGTAGTAACTCACCTTGTCTTGTTTAATCAAAATATCAATCTTTCCAACTTTACATTCAATCAAACTACCATACAATGGTTGTTCTACCCCTTAGTGCACCACAACTACCAAATTGAGACAATGAATCTCCAACATCCTACAATGCATCACAATGATACCCAAGGAATCAAATGTAAACTCAACAATTTTCTTGTTCTATGCTATGCTCACGAAGAAGGTGAAACCATAGGTGCGCTAACTAGGAAAAGGTAAACGCATGCAAATTTGAAATGATCATAATAATAACAAAGAAATGTTTCTTGCCAAAAAACATTATCCCAAGATAATTTGATGGTGATGGCTAGAGTGGAAATCAATTTCGGGATATGAATTACGCTTATGGTCATGTTTCTTCTTGTGACGCGTCTCTGTCCCCAAGACTACTACATAGTTTTTCCATTTAAGGAATATGAGAAAATGAATTATGCCTAGGTCCCAAATGAATATGGGATATGTAGAGTGTCTAAGAAATCCACACCAAAAAATACTAGGATCCCATAGTCTTTATTGTGATCCCTCATCCATCTCTAATATAGGAAGCAATCTGTCATTTTGAGGAGTGCTAGGATCCCACTGTCTACATAGTATCTTCCAAAAATTCACTATAATAATGATGGATCTATCACCATGCATGGTGCCAGAAAACTAATCTTATGGGTTTCTCAGTTCCAACATGTATACACTCACCCAATCAGCAGTGGAAGACAAATTCAACTTATTGATCCAAATGGAAAGCATGTAGCTTCCACATGTGTACGGTTCACTCTAGCCCAAGAGCTCAAATTTTTATCTCCTCTTCCACTAAAATGGATGAAATGGACATCTCATGCATCACTGTGAATGATGGATACATCATTGAAAATCCTATGTTTCTTCTCAACAAACTAATAAGGGACTAGTACACTTTTCAAACCCCAATTTTTTATCATCAAGTCATCAGCAGAAAAGTGGGAAGCCTCCTGGTCTTCATGGGGAAGCACACTAGCATTTTTGAATCCAAAATATAATGGCATAGATGTTTGATTTTAAACATCATGTTGTCGACCATCCGACAATCATCTTCTTTTTTAAATGTTGGTTGCACTTCAGCAGATATCCGACACTAAAATGAACACTTTGGATATCCGACTTAGCCTAGTTGAATATCCGACAACTCCTCTTTTAATATTTCCGTCGAATATATGACAAATCTCACTATATAGGAGGTCAAAAATATGACAAATTTCACTGCATAGGTGGTTGGATTCTTTGTAAGGATCCTTCAAATATACGATGGGATTTGCATTGTAGGAAGTTAGATATCCGATGCCCTCAATCGTCTGTGGTAATGTGATGACGTCAGATTATATGTAAGTGGCCATTAGATATATGACAACTTTATTCATCGGTGGTATGGAGATGACGTCGAATATTATGGAAGTGGTTGTCGTATATTGGACAGATCTGTGGAATTTAAAAATACCAATATCCCATGAGATGAAAAATTCACCTAAGCTACATAAATATGATATAATATAGAGATGGAGATAATGTTGAATAGTGGTTCATCCTAGTACTTAGGTTCTCACAATAAGTATGTATGTTCATGGGTTGTGGTTGTGTCACTTTCTATTGTTTATAATGATACTTATAAGATGTTGAAAGTCACTATTTTGTAGGTCATGTGATACATTTCTTTCATTGTTATGCCATGTAGGATTCACAACAAGTCATAAATACTGTAAACATTTAGAACATGGTAAGGAAAATATTCTACAAACATGTAGTAAGCTTAATTAACTAAAATATATTTTTAGGAAATATGTATCAAGATTAAAACACCTTTAATTGCATGTAATATATTATTAATCCCAAAGGGGTTTGTGGAAGAGTTTTGGTTGTGAAGGTATATCTTCTAGAGCACCAACCTATAATATCTAAAACAAGTTTTCATACAAATAATAACTTAAAATGCTATCCAAGCGATCTAAATAAAATATGAACTATCATGTACATAGAATTATGCAATAATGGTGAATGCTTTCTGTATGTTTGAGTATAGACTCAATATTATTTGACTTCGATAAAAATCCATCTATACAAAAAGGAGTATGGTGAAGAGAGTAGTCAAATGGATGCTAATATAATGAATTAGAGTGAGAAGTTTATGAGGGTAATTCAAAAAGTTGCATAATAATTTTATCCACAAAGCATAGTATATACATAACAAGTTAATAATGATATCGTAGTAGCTATTATTCAATATTAATAACACCCATCTCAGTACTCAGTTTATGGTATGGTGACACCAATTGAACAATTAACATTTACACATATTTACAATACAAATGAAGTGCATGAATTCTAGAGGCAGAATCCTTTTCCAACACTAAATAAATCATAATGAGAACAATGAAATACCTGAAGATATATTGTCTATTGATTAACATGTTTGTATTATAAACTCCAAATATTTTTTAGTACAAATATGTGAACAGAGAATCTCAACATCAATGTTCAAAAGTAGATGTTTCTTAGTGAAAATTAAGGCCTTACAAGTTCACACCTTCATGTAAATATGTCTCTTTATTCTCCTCGGAATAAGACAAATCTACATGGACTTTCAATTTAGTAATTTATGACATTTAAAAACCAAATTACAAGGGCAAGGAATATTTGTGGAATGCAAATCGATAAAAAGTGAAGGCGGGTTTTCAAAGCAACATCTATAAAAGAAAACAACAAGTTTAAGTTTTTCCTCCAGTGGAACATAAAATATAATTAAATTTTAGGTAGACCAATATTACTAAATTTAGTTTTATAATTTTATTTCTGAGTTTCTAATGGAATGGACTTGCTAATATGCCCTTATATTTAGGTCACATGTATCAATAACATACAGATAATGATAAAGTACATGATATTTGACCCTAAGTTGAACTAAAAAAAGTCCAAGTTTTGCAAAGAGATGATTCTTCACACTTCGATTTTCCTCTCCTATATTCACCATGTAAGCTCCCTTGTTTTCATCTACTTTTTTGACTAATAAATTCCCCACCACAAGTGTATTATTGATATTTCTTCATTGCACAATATGTTTCTATTTATGAGACATCAAGATTTGTTATTATATGGGATAATATTGTTTAACATATGAGCTATGTCAAGGCCATTTATGTGAATTATGGAAATATTAAGCTTAATTCATGCAAATTTCAAGTAAAATTAGTCATCCATAAGTTAATTTATTTCCTTATAATTTATTTTGTATTACAAACCACTTTTAAGGGACTATTGAACAACACAACCATTTGTATAAGACCCCTAACATCTTATAGATAAATTGTTTGGTGTCTTAGAAATCATGTTTATCGGATTGTCCATTATTGGATTTTCTAACAACTATATGAATGTCTTGGGAAAGAGAGAATCTAAATCCTACCCATGTCTGGTGTGTTTCTGGTTGAAAAATCCTCTTACATATTATAGAACATCTTCAATAAACTTATGCAATCCAACTGTACAATGTATTTTGGTAATGTTGATATTGCATGGCCTAAAGTTTGACCATTATTTACAAGTCTAAGAGAAGCAGTCATGAATTGATCAAAACCTAAAGGTAAAAAATGCACATACCATTTACAACCTGAATGTCTTGACCAAAAAACATCTTGCTCAATGCTTACAATTTCTCTTTCCCACAAATATGCAACAAATCATGCATTAGAATTCAAAATTTTTCTAACGTGGCTTTTACCCAAGTTGAGAATTTAGAGAAACATTGTGAGAGACAAAATGTATACACATGAATGTTCAACAAAATTCAACAAGATGGAAAGAACAAAGAATGATTAAGGGAAAAAAATTAGTTAAAATGTTGCAAAGATGAATAATGAGAGTCTAAGGTTGATCACCAAAATGAAAATTGAAGAAGGATGAACTCCCATCAAGCATGATGATACTTCGGGTTTGAAAAGGAGATTTCTCTATATAGTCTTTAGAGGCTATCCATTCATAATGGTTTTAGGAAATTTCCACCCAACTGTGTGACCTTATCCTACTCAACTTCAAAAATAATAAAAATTTCAGACTTTGATTACCAGGAAAGTCATAACTTAAAACAAAACATACAAAATGAAAAACTCAATAAAGTTAGCAATGTAAGCCTCTATAGGTGGATTTGTCAAATTTGATCACTTTGTGGAAACGACTATCAAGTATTCTAAAACTATAATCCTAAAGTGTTTTTAAGAGAAAGTTACCTTTTTATTACAGTTATTTAGGCAAATGTCCTAAATATGAAATTCAATGGTGGTTTCGTATATGTTGAAAAAAAAAAATATAATTCCTTTCATTATGTTGTTCTAGAAAAGAACCATACTTAACTCGTTATTCCTTCCATTGATCTATCCAAAAATTTCTACCATACGTTTCTACACAATGGTGCATTTTCACACTAAAAATATCTTATAGACAAGTATCCATGTAAGGTTTCTAAGGCTCATTCTAAGAATAAATCCATTTTACATATTTAAATAAAAAATTATGTTGTTGTCAATATCAATTATAAGCCAGTACTTGTTTCTTCCTTCTTAGCCTTGAGTTCATGAGTATGGATTCATATAGAGTACCAATCCCCACACTTTATCAAGTAGACAAGTCACTGATTCAAATTTTCTTCCCTCCCTCAAACTTGATTGGTACAAGTGGGAGGGTTCTTCACATGGATGCAACCTACAATATACCACCCAATATTGTGTAGAAATTCCTCTAACTCCTTGTTATTTTCTATACAACCTTATCAATAATTTTATCAATCCATTTACAATAATTAAAGACTCAATGAATGATACTTGTACTCATTTCATTGTTCCTTCTACATCAATTATTATATATTTGCTTCTTGATGCTAGATTAGATGTTTGAGACACTAAAATATTCCCACTTTGTACTACACAAGCGTTACTCCTTAGTCCCAACTTGTGTGGTCAATTGTTGGACTTGGATAATTATCTTATCTTATTGTTTTCCCATTTTAAAGGTCCATTGTAACATATAGTACAAAATTTGTGACTATGCTTATTATAGATATTTGAAATTTTAGGGATTAGAAAATTCCATTAGGATTTCAACTTGAAGGTTAGAATAGAAATAAATGTATTTATTTATAGTTTATAAATAGCTTCAACAATTGTCATAGAAAAATAAATACCAAGAGTGTGAACATTCAAGTATCTTAATTCCAAAACTTTCAAGTCATGATAGATTTGGTTCGAGGTCTCAAGGAAAGATTCATAGTAGCTTCTGTATGTTTGATCCTAAGCATGCAAAAATATTAATCTGTAAGTATCAAGAGGATAAAGGTGTTGAAAGTTCATGTCATATTCAATATTGTAATGAATATTTTGTGTCACTAATAGTAGCCACTGAAATACAACCACTTACAGAAGCTATGAAATTTGTTTTCAGCATTAAAAATTAAAATCCAAATAAACCTCAAAAAGTTTGATGCCACAAAATTTTCCAAAACTTGTATTTGTTGTACTAAAAATGAATACAAATATTAAAGATTCTAAAAGATTACGTAATTCATGATACATTTTTTAATCTAAGGAACTATACCTCCCAATGATCTCACATTATTTTTAACCACAACACTACCAAGAAAAGAAACATAAAAACTTCCCTATTTTTTTCATCTAATAAATGCAGAGACCCAAGGCATTTTCAAATCATCATAGAAATGAATAGAGGAAAAGTCTAAGCGATTATTTCAACTTCATTTCCAACTGATTGGATTGCTAGAGAAATATTCCTCATCCTTAGGAGTGTGAATAGTCACCAAGTTAGGAAATGGTTTTTTTGGACCTTTCTTCCCCTTCGAATCCCAATCAAACATGATCATTACTTTAATTCCAAGGACACCCTGCAGATTACACAAAAAAATTAGACAAAAAATCCTTGCAATAAATGCAACTTCATTTCATAGAAAGGTATTTGTAAATTTAATAGACTTCAAAAAAAAAAAAGCACACACATTACTTTGATCTTATATCTAATAAGTATGTGAAAAAATTCCTGCATATATCATATCAAAACCTTCACATGAGTGGATTTAACCAATATTACTCTTTTCTAGCATTGCATCACTGGATAAAACCCTAAGGATACTGAAGAAATACTCTGGCAAAAAAGTTATTTTTGCATGTTCCTTAGGTTCTTGAACCATTGATGATCTCAAAACGAATTATGTAGGATATTTAGATAAATAAAGTGCATTGGATTTTGCATCTTCCATGAAGATTTTTTATTATAAGGATTTTTCTCACTCCCCAAAATCCATGGGTGTTTCAGGAAATACGTTTCCATTGGTATAATATGGACCAAATGTAATAAAAGGTTGAGCTATGGTTATTCAAGAAAATAAAATATACAAGGATCTTGATCTTCTAAGTTAAGAACCTATAAGTGAGGAAAATGGAATTACAAAGTTGGGAATTTATGTAGAGGTGTTGGAAGATTTATCAATGAAACGTATTGATGACATAGGACATCTTCTCCTGAGTGAAGACAAATTACAACAAGCGGAAGAGAGAACATGAAGATCTTAGAGATGAAATAGGTTATAAACTTGATAATCCATTCAACTTCCAAATTAGTTATTACTTATAGAAAAATTACTCATAGGAGGTTGATAAATCTAAACATGAGGAAATTCCATCTTAAAACATAGATGAAATATAAAAAAAGGTGAGATATTAAACCCATGGAAACTCTCCTTTTCAATATTCGACTCCATATCATTGTTGTAAGGAAAAATATCCTATGACTAGGGTGACGTCATCAACATACTAATTTAAATAAAATAGACATCCAAAGTCATGCAAACATCAAGATACAGTTTGGATATAATGAAAGTAGGACTTGGAAATAAAAATTGTGTACCTTTATTATGTACGTTGGTCCAAGATTTTAGCAACCCTTCAACTTCGTATTTCAAGCATTCAACTACTTCACTTGAATACTTGCAAAATAGAAACAAAAACTTCCTCAAAATCTTATGGCTATAGTAAAATAACTATGAATTGAGACAAAGATATAAGTCTGCATTTAACCATACATTCCACCTATAAAATTTATGTGTTTACTTTTTAAAGAATGCTTCATAATGCTTTTTAATTTTTAAATTTTATGTGTTTACTTTTTAAAGAATTATTTTTATAGTTTGGATATAATGAAAGTAGGACTTGGAAATCAAAATTGTGTACCTTTCTTATGTAGGTTGGTCCAAGATTTTAGCAACCCTTCAACTTCGGATTTCAAACATTCAACTACTTCACTTGAATACTTGCAAAATAGAAACAATAACTTCCTCAAAATATTATGGCTACAGTAAAATAACTATGAATTGAGACAAAGATATAAGTTTCCAATTAACCATACATTCCACCTATAAATTTTATGTGTTTACTTTTTAAATAATGCTTCTTTTTTAAAGAATATCGAGCATAAACAATTTTCTATACCATAGTTAAAAGTGAAAATGATGGAAAACAAATCACAGTAAACCTCATATTCAAAGAAACAATATGAGAGTAAAATATCTTATGTTTCTAACAGTTCTGAATATAAAAATGAATGATGAAAAGATGCAAATTTGCATTGATACATCATCCCTCTTGATGTCCTTTGTATTGTATTTGAGATTTGGGGGAACATAAAAGCATGATATCATATGAGATAAGATAATTTAGTAATTTCTTGGAATGACCAAAGAATAGGTTTTTATGGATAGAAAATATAGTTATTAGAAACCTAAAAGTGGGAGTGTCAATATCACTCCTAAATTCTAATCAAATATACAAAGCAAGAGAAAAAGAGAAATGAAAAACTAGAAGCTAAACTACTAAAACTTGGAAAGAAAAGAGACACTAATCAATATCAAAGATAGAAGTATAAGAAGAGGAGGGAGGTTAGGAATCCTTGTCATCATCAATTGTTGTGATGGAGCCCATGCAAATATGAATAAGATCATGTAACGAATCCTCATGATGAGAGACCGTGGCTAAGAGAACTTGGAAGGAAAAAAGGAGTATCATGTCAAAATTACTCTAACATCCAAGGATGAAGGGAAGAAACTAGTGATGGGTGCCTAACCATTTTATCTAGGTGGAAGGAGGGGACATTATGTAAGGAATGGGTGCAACCTTATAACCATGTGGAAGTCATGAATCTAGTAACCATACAAAATTATTTGTGTTTGCTCACATATCTTGTGTCCTCAACATCCATGTCAAGGAATATTGCATGATGCTTAACACCTAAAATAATTTAGGCATGCGGAATAAGGAAGTAATGGGCCTGTGGTGTAAGTTTTGGAGTAGTCTTACAAGATCTCTAGTTTGTGAATGATCACTTCCTGTATGTACAAGGTTAGACACCCATGAACATGATAATGAAAGAACATGGCAACATAACCTCCAAAATCACAGAACAAGTAGTGGTATCCACCTTAGATATCATAAAGACATGGATCCATCTCTAGGAAATGGTATAACTAGAAAATATTCTACATTAGAGAGATATGGTGGTTTGATTCAACTCATAAACGTTAAGAGCAACCCACAGCTAACTGAAAAAAATCTTAATTCCATGTCATCTATGGCATTCAATGTAATTGATATAACAATGAAGCCATTCTTCAACTATAAAAGGAACCCATTGGCCACCGTACAAGATCATTCTTGGAAGAAGAATTTTAGGAAATTCAGGCAAATATGGCTATAGGTTTGATATTTACTATAAAATAGTGTATCTGGATTAATAACATTGTCATTTAGAGAAAGAAATATATGGATGGTATCAAGGTCTATTTGGATTTTAGAAGGTAGTTATTCATGTATGTGGGAAATGAAGCATGATATTTTATATATTTATTCCTTGAATACCATCAAGTCAATATGGGAAAAGAGGAAAACCAAAATTCATCCTTTACCATTTGTTAACCCAAAAAATCCCTCACTGAACTCTACATGGCCTACACCACCCAAGGACACCCATACACGACCCTCATTTGACCCCATTTGACCCCCACACCCTCAAGAAGGATTAAAAATAGGAAAAAGGGCTTAAAAACCCCTAAAAAGATCCTAAATAGCTCTCATAGGGGATAAAGCCTCCAAAAAGGGGCTAAAACCCCTCAAAGGAGCCTAAAACCCTAAAAAAAGCTAAAGATTGAGCGAAAGGGGGTAAAAGCCCAAAAAAGGGGCTAAAGCCCTAACCAGGGGCTTAGAACCCTAAAAAAGCTATAAATAGAGGGGTGGGGGTCACTCTAAAAACACTCCTCCCTTGCATACTATTATGCTTCCCAAGTGGATGCCTTGAGACCATTTGCCTCTCAAGCCACTCGCACTCCCTCTCATTTCTCTTCCAATTGAGCCATAGTTCCCCCATTCTCAAGAGAGAGGTGTTTCTCCAAGCTAGGGCATGGTGGCCCATTTCCACCAAGAGGTATAAGATTTGTTTATTGTCATTTTTATTCTAGTTTTTCTAACTTAGTTTGCTTATAGGTTCATTTTATGTTATAACAAGTTGTATGCAGGATTTTGGAGTCTAGCCTTGTGTGTAAGTTTTCCATTTCTTTCTTTTTTGTTCTCTTTGCTTCATTTATGTTTCATTTTTCTTGCATTACCATCAAGAACCCTACCCTTCCTTCCTATATATAGAAGGTAGTCAGTCCTACCATGCAGTAAGGGAGAAATCCCTGCTACAGAATTGGTGACCATACCAGGTCGATCCCACAGGATTCGTGGGTTTATTTTTCAAATTTTTAGTTTTTATTTATTTTCTGTTAACCTAGTTTATTTTTCTATAAAATCTAGTTTATATCTCTGTTTATTTTCATTTCTAGTTACTTCTGAGCCTCCTCAAGGCCAATCCAATCCCATTTGGCCACAATACAGGTTACTCTCAGTCGGATCTGGCTCAGGACCAATTTTTTTTTACTTTCCAGAGCAGGTCGCTCTTATCGGGCCCAGAGAGGGGACCAGGTTGCTCATTTTGGCTTGAAAGCTGTGACCAGGTCACCAATTTAGCCCTGAAAGGTGTGACCCCCTTCCAGAAGTCAGCCCACTTCTGGCTGCAGATTTTGAGCGACCCCCTCACCTGTTTCTAGGAAAATTTGCCGACCCCCTCACCACATTTGACCCAAAAAGTGCAATCTGTCTCTTAGAGTTTAATTTTTTAAAATTTAAGGACTGTTAGTGCGGCTCAACCGCCTCTATCCATCAAAATTGTTTGTATTTATGTTTTTTTTCATTTCATTTGCAGTATGTGTAAATCAAATTGTAAATCAATGGTTAATGGATTAATGAACAAAGCTTGATTAAAATTTACTTAAAATCAACATCTTTCCTAGCCCTTCCTCCTGTACCCATTCATCACCCTTCAGGGTATTCTGGGATAAGACAAAGGGTGAAGCTCATAAACTAATAAGCATATCACCTATTATTTTTCGAAGCCACTAAAAATGGGTGACTTGGAAGGTAGAGGGGGTAGAGAAGGAGGGATTCTCATGACACTCAGCATCCTCCCTATTGACCAACCTTGCATCGAAAGGGTGACCAGTGGATCTACAGATGGGCTTAGTCCTATTATGTTGAGAGCCCAACACCCTCTCCTGGTTGAAGAGAAATATAGGTGTAAGGTAGTCACCTAGTCAAGTTATCATAGTTCAAGTTCACAAATGGTACATGTGTAAAATTTCTAATTACCATTTACTACTTTCATTCACAATGTTATGAACTCTAGGGAGTATTCATAAACCATTTAAGAAGCCACCAGATAAAACAGAAAAACAAAAGAGATACACACCATACCATATAAATGAACCCAACTTAGTTCATGGCGTTGAGTGAGCCATTAAAATTTACAATTTACACTAAGTTAAAAATCTACAGTCTTTGAGGACATAAGTCCCTGACTGCCTTAACCATGGGAAGTACTTAGGCTTAGCCTAGAAACTTATTGTGAGGAGTTCCATGGGAACCCCAAAGTAGTTGGCTGCTGAGAGGAATTGCCAAGCGAAATGAGAAACGACACCCACTGATTAACTAGCACTCCTGCGAGGAAAAATCCGAGCGTTGTCTTCTAGTAGTCTTGGTGGCCGAGTGACCACCTAAAACCAATAGGAAGCCATTGAAACCAGGGTTCAAAAATAATTACCACCATTTTGACATACAAGTCTGACATGATTGATCCCTCACGCCTAATAAGCGAACCACCACAGTACGGGTCATTATACTGACATCATTGAGACCATTCTCAATGACCTTCTACACCATCAGAAGGCCACACATCCTTTGATTCAGATTCAGACTCATATCAGTCTGAACCAGATCCACACACTGCACCATCAATCATCATGGTTGGTGCAAACCCGGATCCATTTTACAGCGTAGTAATTGCTAGTGGACCCATGTCCACACCACAAACCACCACTAACACCCCAACAGGTGGCCCTAGCATGATCATGCAAACTGTCAAAATCTAGCTACCACCACCCATATTGACCAGTCAAGTTGTCCCACCTGAAACACATGGGGCCAATATGCCTTCAACCCACACTGTCCCACTTGGGATACATGGGGGAAGTGGCCCTTCCACCTACACTACCCATCCTATCATACATGGGGGCAGTGGCCCTTCCACCCACACTATCCCTCCCACCACACTTAGGAGCATTGGCCCATCCACAATTGTGCCACAAGTACCCCTAGTTATGCAAGTGCATCATGTCCCTACAAACCCGACCACCATGGCGGCCCCATCTCACATCAAACTTGGGTCAAGCCTCCCTTTCATGGCACATCTCAACTTGCCTGAATTGGCTCAGTTAACAAATGAGCCTATCCACCTTCAAACTTATTGGCCTCCCATGCCAACCAAACTCCCCTAAGACATACCCAAGTTTGAAGGGAAGGCAAGGAAGTGCTCCCAAAACCACATCATGACATTTCATCTATGGTGCTCATCAAACATCATCGTAGATTATTTGATTAGGATAATACTATTCCAATGCACCCTCATAGGTGCTATAGCCAAGTGGTACATTGAGCTACCACAAGCCATGTACGCGGATTTCAACTCCATGGCTTTCATGTTACTGCAATATTTCTAACTCCTCATCAGATATGGTGAAGGGGTGGAGATATTGTTATCTTGCCACCAGAATACTGCGACCCACATAACTGACCACATCCATGAGTGGTGGTGACATCGTAGTTTGTGTAAGATCCAACTTGATGACAGGATCTTCCTAGATTGGTTCCTTAAAACCTTGCTCCCACCTATAGAAAAGGACGTTGCATCCGAACGTCCCCAATCTGAAGAGGAGGCCATATTGAAAGATCAGTAGTTTGATCTGATTTATGCACAATCTGGGTACCTTTACACTATCATTCTAGACGCTCCCCATGTAGGTACCTCCTATCAGGATGCATTGAGGGAATCCCATGCTGCAGATGGAATCATAGGTTTTGTCTTTCACCAACCATAGCATCGTCCAACACCACCTGCAATACCACCACAACAAAGAAACACCCCTAGTGTTGCTTACCAAAACAAAACTCTAGAATATGCAAGGATAATGTCCTAGTCCAGAGCCACAACTTCTTATGCACAACCTACACCACCCTAGCAGGCCCAGGCATTATCTTGGCCAACACAGCAATATGCGGGACAAATGCCCACATTTGTGGCACCGGAACCTACCCAAGTCTACAATGCACCATCGGTGCAAGCTGTTCAAGCCCTCGCCCCTACTCCACATGCTCCATTGGGACAAGTGTTTGCACAACAAAACCGTCCCAATCAGTCAGCCCACAATAACCAACAAGGGAAAGCCAGGAATAACCAACCCCGGAACCAAGGCAACAATCAACCGCAGGGAGGCGGTCAACAACCAAATCCTCCCAGAAATGCCGCAGTGAACCGACTAGCCCAAAATACTCAACGACCAAATGCACCAAGACACAATGCTCCATTGTGAACAAACCAAGCATGCACACTATGCGAGGTCTATGGGCACTACACATTCGAGTGTCCCTTCACGGGTTGCACTAAACAGGCCATTAGAAATAAGGTTCAACATGCCACCAATACAACGGACCAAGCCCAACCCAATCTGGAACCACAAGGACCTCCTCCTATGGTGCTCCAAAACCCATTACCAGCCCAAGGATTGGTGGCAACCTCACCCACTCCCCAACCCAATCCCAATGCTCTGGGGGCACCTACCACGGTAGAAATAGGTGTCCATCACCTGCTAGCTATGACAACTAAAGAGGTTAATTTAAAAACAAGATGAAATCAGTATTGAACCAACATTGAACCCACTAACACATTAGCAGCATCGACGTCTAAAACAACTAATGCACCTCTTCAGTTACCCCCTTTCCCATGCCCCCCCATACATCGTATTTCCAATAACACCATAGCTAGAGCTGCTGTCAGCTACAGGATCATGGATGATTTGGCCCAAACACCTACCGCCATGTTCACTATTGAGGTACTCAAAAATTTCCCAACACAGCGGAAATCCCTACTAGCTGCCCTTGGTGCCATGGATCCCCCTGAATCTAAGTTGATCACATTCGACATGAAGAATGGAGAACTATGGATGCCATCAACCATTGCCTTCCAAATACCAGTTTCTTTCCTGAATTTGGTCGTGCACCGGTCCATAGTATTTTAGGGGGCATCCACATGCGTTATGTCTACCCTTGTTTATAAGAAGCTTGGATCCCCAATTCTGCAACCATCCTCCACAACTCTGTGGGCTTATGATGGCCATCCCACTAAATCCCAAGGAATCCTCCCCCACATCCCCATCACATTAGCCGAGAAGACAGTATTGATTGACATAGAGGTTTTCAATGCTCAATTGGACTATAACCTTCTCCGTGAAAGAAGTTATATGTACACCATGAGATCCGTAGCATCAACTCTCTTTCATCTCATGATGTTCCCCCATGAAGGGAAAATCGTGATGGTTGACCAACTGACTTATCACGATCTGCAAGGGCTAATGATACCTGCCAACATTATCCCTATGATCAACACCATTGATCTACAAGGGATGACCACACCTGCCAATGTTATCCTTGTAGTCAACATCATGATTGACAACATACCAACCTCTGCATTGTTGAATGTGGGACCTGGGTTGTTTGTCGATACCACCATGATGGCTTCTTTCCCTTTAATATCACCACCACCGACACCAAACAAAACTGCGGACTTGTGCATGCTCTCATCCAGCACTGCTGCACCCAAACAACAACCAAAGCCACAGCCCCAACCGCAACCACAACACCGTCTGCAGCCGCAACATCAACAACAATTGCAACATCATCTGCAGTTGTAGCATTACGCACAGCCGCATCCACAACCTCATCCCCACATACAACCATTAGGGATTTATCTGGGCTCCTCTCAAACCCACACAATTCCCTTCCTCTTTCCCCCACTTCGTGTCATGAGCAAGCCAGTAATGGCCACCTTAAACTTACCCAACATCACATTGGGAATTCTCGTGTGGTATCTTAATTCACTAGCACAGCCACCAATGCCCCGGGTAGTCTTAACCCCCATGCAACCCATTGCAGTTGAATCTCATCCTCAACCTAGCCCACAAAAACCAACCATCACACCCGCACCTGCATCGCCCCACCCAAATAGGGCCAGAGGCAAGAACATGAAAGCTATCGCTGAACCTCGACAAATCCCTCCTTGCACCATTTGCAAAGAACAAGGCCATCCAACTCAGAACTACCCTGAGATTCCTATAATCTGTGCACATTTGGATGCCATGGATACAACCGACAACCTTCCCATGGTTGAACTTCCAAGCGCACCAATAGTGAGAAACAAGTCATTGAGAACAAACCATGCTTGCACTCTTTTCGGATTGTATGGACACTATTCTCACCGCTGCCAATACTTGTCTAAGTTTCGAATGGATTTAGCTGACCTTTGACAACATTCCCTTGAATCTGAGATCACTCTGATTGAAGAAGTTCACCCCCACCTCCTTCTTCAGACACCATGTCCATTTACATGATGTCCAGTTCCACCGACCCTCTTGTCTCCACTATCAATGATGGTCCATCATACATGTCTCTTCTTTGCTTCCGTAATGATGAGGAGATACTTGAAGTCATAACTACCCTAGAATACCCATGGCATGACATGCACCATCGCTCATTCTTACTCCCCGAAGAACTTGTGTCACAGTCACACCAGTTTTTCGTGGAAACCAAAGATTTCATTCATGGGAAAATCAACTGGTTCAAAAAACCCGTTCTGGCACCAGACGCCTTTGAAGAAGGGAACATGGTCAACATCTCACCAACCATCAAAATAAACATCTCAACCAATCCTAAGGTTGTTGAAGAAATCATGTTGGTGGCATCCTGCTCGCTAGAAGAAGTTGCTGCCTACAAAGCTCTTCCAAGAATTTCGCGACATCTTTTCCTAGTCTTGCATTGAAATTCCCAGGTTGGATCCATCCATCGTGGAACACCACATCGACACATGGCCCGATGTGGCCCCCATGCACCAAAAGAAATGGCCCATCCATCCTTCCAAAGCAGCCGCGATCAAAGCTGATATAGAGAAGCTGCATAGACCACTTCGGTTTCTAATCCTGTTCCCATGAATAAAAAATAGGGTACCATCCGTGTTTTCATAGAATTCTGTGATCTAAATGGTGCGTGTGCCAAAGATAACTTCCCAACACCCTTCATCGATCAGATTATCGATGCATGCGCTAGACATGTCACATTCCCCTTTTGTAAAATAATATTATCATATTTGATTTTATTCCAAGACATTATGTTAAAATTTATGTTAAAGTTGTAACTGATGACTCAGTAGAGTCAATGATGTTGAATGTAATTATGAATATTTTAATTATAAATAAATAAAAATTGGAGACAATAGCTTGGGAGAGTTGTTAAAAGAGTGTTTACTAGAAAAGTTGGTGGAGGAGATTGGGTGGAGAGCAAATGGACAAGTGGCAGTATCCTCAAACACTTCCAATGTTGTAGGTGGCAACCTCCCTACATTTGGGGTCATGATCCCCCAAGAAAGTGGGATCAGAGCAGGTGGCTCAATTAATGACAACTAACCCAAGAAGACCTAGGCAATCTTAATAAAAAATCCTATTGAAGAGAGCTGAGGCTACTCATTCTAGGAAGAGAATCATTCAGGTGAATGTACTTCAAGGATTTCATTGGGAAAGGAATATCTAGAAAGTGTTTGAGGGGTAAACTGTAGAGAATTATCTAGTACAACTATTCAGCTAAAAGATATTACTGCTAAGTGCAGAGTTGTACTGAGTCGTTGGACCAGTATTTTGTTGCTTACTCCACCCAGTCCAAGCCAAGGAGACTAGGAACAAGCTCAGGGGTCCTGAGAAGACGTTGTTTGAGCACTCTCCAAGAGTTGGTAGGGAGGAACATCCTCCCAACGCTGTTGTCATCCAGCTTTAAAAATAGGTTTTACTATCTTTTATTGTTGTGTTAAAGTTTATTTTCTGAGAATGAATGAATAATGTAAGATTTATATGTTATGTAATGAATTGTTAGAATTTATAATCCGTTAGTTGTTGAATGATGAAACTGTAATTGAATGAGATAATCCTACCTATGTTTTTCCCCATCTAGATAAACCCGATCGTACTATAGCGTAGGTAGTGTGTTTAAGATAGATGGAAATATGATAGAAACCTGGATTGAGTAGAGTTATTTTGTATTTTAGAACAATGGAGTAAATTATTTCTATATATAGATGTTTTCTGGAAAGGATACTATTCTGTTTAATTACATTATGGTTTAAAAACCAGACTAATGTATTAGGAATGCTAGCAAAGAAGTATACATAATACTTTTCAAAACAACAAGTTTATTTCTTTAATATGTTGATTATTGTAAATATGTTATTTATCTTATTCAGAACTATATTTCTGCAAAATGAAACTACTAACCTGTCACATAGGAAAATGATTCAACTTAGATAAATATTCATTTATTTCTGTGAAGAAAGAATCAAGTCACTTTATAGAGTTACTTTATTATACATACTGCTTAACTATTTCTACAAAAGTTCATATTTCAAGTAGGGTAATTCTAGTATAGTCCTTATTATAATTAAACTAAGAATAACAATTATAAAAATGTATCAAAGAATAATAACATAACCTATTTAGGTACTTATCAAATAGACTGATTATAATGTTAAATAATATTTAATAAATATTATTTATATGAAGAAATTCATTTAAATAAAAACTAAACAAAAATTAATTATAAAAGAATGTATAGGGTTGAAACCCTCATAATATTAAACATTATAAATTATAGTACTAACATTTTAACAATAAAATTTATAGCATAAACATCATAATTTATGAATAATAACAATATAATCAGATAAGCACTAATCCAAAGATTTGGATTATTTAGTTTTCTAAAAACATTAACTATAAAACATTATTACAGTCCTATAAGGACAGAGAAGAAAATAACAATGAAAGTATAACCACTTAATACCTGTAACAAACAATTATTTAACATGTATTATTAAATTAACCTACAGAATCATTTAACAAATTATTTATACACAGGTTACTAACAGAATTTAACTTTGCTCGAATAACCGAGCTTGTTAGCAATTATTATGATAAAAAGAAATAGCAGAACAAACAATAATATTATATTTTAATGGAAGATAATTGAAACAGTAAAAATATCTTTACACAGTAAAAATAGGGTGAAACCCTAATGCACAAAAATTACATTTAGAGCATCAAAATAACCGAGTCTGAGCTCAGGAGAGACAAATCTCTTTACTTCAAAATTAAATAGAGAATGGATTGACAGGTCGTAAATACTTCTTCACATAACTGTACACAAAGCTAGTAAAAACAAAATTTACAAGTCACGGCATAAGCCGAAAAACCCTGCTAACAGCAAGGGTTTCATAAAACTAAACAAGCTAACAAAGAAACACTAAACCATAAGGGTTATTCGCAAGCTATGACTTCCAACCGAAAATGTTTCATTTAGAAACGAACAAGTATGGGTTGCCATAGGTTGACCAGGGCTTACTGTAACCAAGAAGCCGACCCAATTCATTGCAGCAGCACCAAGGAGAAATGTCATCCGTCACCTGTAAATAATAAACCACAACATTAATATTCTTACATTATAATAAAAACTGAGTGAAATGTAAGTTTAAAACCTATTACGACAGTTCTTTCTTACCTAGGAACAAGGGTAATGTAGCCACCAACGAACAGGAGCGCCGCCACCAGTAATATGAAAAGCAAACCCTTCATCTCTCTTCTGACAGAGACGGGTTTTAACAAGTGCAAACCACTGCTAGTAGAAACAAGGAGAATGGAGTAATGGCCAAACAAGAAGTGGACAGTAGAGCTCAAAACTGTCACAAACCGAACCATAAGAACACACTCTCACAAACCCTGTGACAGACCAGGCCGTAAGTTTAGTCACGGTCTTTAACAAATCATTGCCAGGATAACTCACATGCCTCTAAACTTTCCCAACAAGAAAGTCGTGGAGGAGCGACCCAAGAAAACTACACACAGTCCAAGCTGTATGAAAAACGTCACAGCTCTCATTAAGCTTTTGCAGTGTGAACTCACAATGCAGAAAGGATTCAAGGACGACGATGTAACACCCCGGTTTTGACCCCGTTGCATTAGATGTATATAATGATGTATATATTGTAAATGATCATGGTGTGGAGCTAAAGGCCAAGGCCCCACCATTGGTCGGTTATGCTATGTTTTGGATTTAAAATTGTCACCCATGGCATATCGGGGCATGCGGCATATATTATGTTGGTCATCATGTAAATACGCATCTATAATTAATTAAATTAATCCGACCAGCTACGATCGTGGCAACTAAAATGAGAAAGGGGCATGATTTTCCCAAGGATGAGGATGTGGGGGAATTTGTCCAAATTTGGCCAATAGGGTGAAAATCCATGTGTCTTCTTACCCTGTTTTATTCCAACCACTTTCATTAAGAAAGGCTGGTGGTGGTTGAGGCAGTTATGATCTTTGGGAGTGGGGTGGCAGGACTGTCAGTCCTCACCCACATGCACACTCCACCCACTGTTGACTTCACTATGGTAGGAAAAACCTTCACGCACTCTCCAATTCACGACCTCACGATTTTGTTGTTCATCTCCACACATGAACTATGTTATGTTTGCTGGTCTCACGCATAGGTATTTTCCTGGTTTTTCCAACTGATGTAGCGAGCTGAGAGCCATGCTCTTTTATCCATAATTTACTGTGCTGATGTGGTTCTCTCACACACAGTGTGTTTCATTGTGGTTTATTTACATTTTGGAATGGATTCATTCATTCTCATGCACAAGCAATTGCTCGTTGGTCTCATGCACAGCAAGCTGAGAGCCATTTTTCCACTATCACCCATGATTTCCTATAGGGAGTCATTTCACGCTCAAGAACTGTGTGGCGTCCTATTCAATTCCTTTTCCTCTTGCTTCATTGCCCTAGACGGACTACTGATTTCCCCCTATTGGAATTGTGTTTGCTGTTGTGTTTGGGAACTGTTGTAAATTCGATGGAGAGTCATTTTGGCCACAATCGGGCCAAGAATGACTCAGGAATTGTTTCCCTATTTAAGCCGTGACAGCTGAATTAATTGCCTGAGTGCAATGGTTGGTCTTCGGACTGTGTTGGAAGTAGGGATGGGGGATTGTTTTGCTTGATAAACCTGGTGGCTAGAACCCACACAGACAGAGCTAGAGGGCTGGCCCTCTTCTCCACCACCCCTGAATAGCACTGGAAGGGAATGCAGGGCCTGAGGGACTGTTTAACAGAGAAGGGACTAATTCCTTGTGTTGGGTGTGTTTGGGTGTCTTAGAGGTCAGGCTAGTTTTGGTGTAGGTGTTCTTAGCTCTGTAATGGGCTCACCAGCTTAGCATTTAGACTTTCCCAACTCCCTGATGGCCTGATAAACCCAACTTTGTTGGCTTGGCTGCATTTTGGGTATCCTTGGCTATGTGTAAGCCTGCTTGTTCCCTTATTCCTTGGTGAATCATGCCCAGCTCGGGGGTGGCAGCACTGCTGAGAGATTAAGGAGTACGCTGGCCTATGGTTGGGTGGAACGTTGCAACGACGTAGTTGGTTGTGGATCGAGCTCTTCATAAGATAAGTGATCTTGTGCATTTTACTTCTGCAACTATCTTTTCTGTTAATGATATGATGAACATGTTAAATGCATGCATGAATGCTATTGGTTTCCGCTGTGTATGATGATTAATTGCATATGTGCATGTGTTTACTTCAATGTATTTCCTCTCAGCATTTTGTTTCAGTAATTTAGTGCATACATATGTTCATGGGGCTCTTAGCCCGGTCTATTGAAGGTGGGTTGCGTCCTCTTCGCCGGTCGAAGGCACGGGGACGTGACAGACGAGGGTAGGTGGAATGTTGCAAACCAAGACATAGAGCTTGCATGGAGGCCAAGACATAGTTGCAAAGTGGCCTGGAGGCCCAACAATAACGGAGAAGAGTGACAAAGAGTAGGGTTTGTAATCCCTTATACTCCCAATACTTGGTTGAGAAGGAATCACGTGGTATCACAATAATTCAACCATGCAGTGGGTCGACTCCATAGTCCTTGCATGCAAATGATTTTCAATTATTAAAATGTAATTTATGCATAGTCTTATAATATGGTAATCATACAAAGTTTCTACGTGCTCATGGAGGTAAACCTTCGGTTGCATGGGTTTAAAACTATGAAACCTCAAATCATTGCCAAGTTTATGTTATAGGCATTGCATGGTTTTAGGATGAGGCAATTTCAGAGTCTTATATACACAAGACATTACATATAAACCAATCGATGGAGTGGACCAATGTGCCATTCCCTTCCATATTAAATTATAATATACACTTTACAAATCAACGTTAATTTATATCGAGCTTATGGTTGACCATGAAATCAACGAACCTCATAAAAAACCATATTCATGCCAAAGTATTTTTATGTTCATATATATCCAAAGTATGTCATGTGTATACTTATTCGAAGTATTTAGGCTTGAAAACTTTAGTTTATGAACTATATAATTATATATTTATTCACATTAAGCTTGTTGTTAATCATTAAATGGATGTAATATCATAATTGATATTTTTTCCCAAGCATATTTATGCATAAAAGAGTTATTTCTCCACTAATGAAAAATCCAATTTAGTCATAGCATAAATAATATAGTTACAACAGTCGATAAGCCTTGAGCTATCGAAACTTGGTAAATAAAGTAAATCTTATGATACTTAGGAGATGCAAAGAAAAAGGCTATTTCCTCTCTTAGCCAAACTATGATAATAAAGTATTACTAACAAACTTTGCATAGCTAATCATAGTGTCACCAATATTGATGTTCTGACTTGACAATGTTATAGAACGCAGTTTTAATTAGGATCATGAACATCATAAATCTTATCTGTTTATAACCAGAATTACTGGTAAACTTGAATACATTATAAACAAGATAATTTGTGTAGGTATCGTTGAATATCATAAAAATTATATATCAGTGGGTGGAAATTACTCGGATGATGGCTATGAATCCTGTACATAGCTCAGATCAACAAGAATTTATGACATTTGATTATTTTACTAACCATTTCAAGTACCATTAGTGCACCATGTTTAATATTTAAGATAATCTTTCAAAATTGTCTAGTACTTGCATGAGTTAATATATAAATCTCTCTTGAAGAATTGATAGGCTTAATCGAAAAGAAGTACTATAAAATAAAATAAGAAACTGAAGCAGAATCATCCCACTAAACTCTAAGATATTAGGACATGGTATTGTACTGTAATGTTTAGAACCTTATAGGTGGCAATCTTCATTACAGAAGATGAGTAACCAACAGTTGCTTATACTAATATTTAAGATGATAATGTATAATACTGTTTATACAATCATTAGAGCTTTATAGGTTATACACTCTAGGTGAAATTAACTTAATGGTGAACCATGAGAATAAATATTGTCGCTATTTACATATAAGAAATAAACTCTTCTATATTTATATCATTGACAAAAATAATTGAAGAAACAAACTACTTGTTTTACCTCATAGAAGTAGAGTGATATGTAACAGTTTATTACCAAGCTTTTTATTTTGCATATTGAATTACAGCTGAATGATTTATGGAATTAGAAGGGCGTTACTCGATCATTCATACCTGTAAACCTGTAAGGAAAGTAAGCTTTATGCGTTAGCTTAAAAGCTAAGTAAGCCCCAAAATCCAAGACAGTTCCACCTACTTGTCACAAATTAAAAACTCATCAGCAAACTGGAAGTTAAATTATTGCACAAAATAAACCTAACCTTGCATCAAAGTAGAATGCTAAGTTACTTAATTAAGGTTATGTATTAACTAATCTGATAACCAATTCTCTTTTAGATAACTGTTAGCTGTTAACAGACCACATTCTCAATATTTTTATATATATTCAAAATTTTAAATTTTTATGAAAATTTGGGATTCTTACATGTGGTATCAGAGCACAAGGTTCAAACACTAGGCCTTGATGAAGCCCAACTAGCTTTCATGAAAACAGTAAATTAAATTATTATGCTGATGTATTTTATTTTAAATGTTATTCAACAGAGAATTGTTTTCTGAAGTTTAACAGGAAGGTATGGAAAGGATGGAAGAGTATGCAAAGGAGAAGTCTCCAGTTACTGAGATAGGAAATCTACCAAGAGATCCTATACCAGAGGATTTAACTACCAATTCCTCAAATTTGTTACAAACTATAAAGGACCTCAAAACTGAAATGGAGTCTATAAAACTAGAAAATGAAAGGATTCTGAGGGCTCAAGAAGAGCTGAATTAGATCCTAATTGAAAAGTTTCAAACTGAGGGTAGGGATAGAAGATCAGAATCAGAAGATACCAGTCATCAACGTAAATCCAAAAATATGAAACATAAAAAAACTAAAAGTAGTTCGTCTTCTAAAGTGTTTGGTGAACAACGAAATTATCATACTACTAGTGACAGTAGTGATGATAATCTGTACACTAAAAAGGGGAAATACAAACCTTATGAGGAAATTTCTGGGGAATTCAAAAAGATAAAACCACCAACATTTAATGGAGAGACTGAGAAGGGGGAGGAAGTTGAATCCTGGTTATCTGGGATGAAGAAGTACTTTCAAATATATAACTATTCTAACCAGTTAAAGGCTAGAATGGCTATTTATAACCTCTTAGGAAAGGCTGAAATTTGGTGGCAAGACTTGAAAAGAGTTAAAGGCATAAAAGAAAAAAATGTAAACTGGCTGGAGTACCTTTAAGAGATATTTCAAAAACAAATTTCTGTCTGAGAAATATTATGAAGAGAGAGCCAAAGAGTTTTACGAGCTGAAGTTAGGATCAATGACAATGAAGGTTCTGAATAGCAAATTCTTAAGTCTACTTAGGTATGTACCATACCTTATAGATGAGAAACCAAAGGTACAACGATTTCTTAGTTGTCTCCCTTATCATATTAAAGATAGAATTGAATATGATAACCCAAAGACCTTGGAAGAAGCTATGAGAAAAGCTAACTTCTGTTTTGAGCAGAATCGAAAGAAAGAAAAATTGGCCAACTGGAAAGCTAAGAAAAATAATAATCAGTTTGAACAAAAGAAGAAGGATTTTGTGCCTAACAGAAATTTTAAGAACAATAGGGCCAAAAATTATCCTAATAACAAGAACTTCCAAGGAAATAAGAACAATACACCCAACAACCAGAATAATTCCAAAGGTAAATATTTTGCAAATAATCATGGAAATTTTACCAAGAGCTTTGAACGCAAAGAGCCTGTCAAGTGTTGGGAGTGTAATGGCCCACACTATGCCTCAGTCTGTCCAAACCGGAAGAAGACTGGTAACAACATTCATACCATACAAGAGGAGATGACTGTTGGGAAACTAGCGAGGACCATGCCCAGAATTAATGCAGCTTTGGAGAATTGACAAGCTAAATATCAGACTTCCATGGTGGAAGTAGAAGGTATGATAAATCAGACCCCTGTAACTATTTTGATTGATCCATGAGCTAGTCTCAGTTATATTGCACCTCGGATAGTAGAAAAATATAAATTATCTATTGATAAGTTTGAGAATTCATGGTTAGTTCAGTTAGCCACTGGTGCTAAAAGAAAAGTAACTTGTTTTGTGAAAGAATGTGCATTATTTATGGATAAATTTGAAACTATTGTTAAACTTAATGTTTTGCCACTTGGTTCTTATGATTTGTTAATTGGTATGGATTGGTTAGAACAACATAGAGTAATTTTAAACTGTTATGATAAAACTTTCATATGCTTAAACAATGATGAAAAACTAGTAAGTGTTTAAGGGATTCCTAGAAAAACTACCATAAGGCATATTTCTACCTTACATCTTAAGAGAGCTGTTAGAAAGGGATGTAAAGATTATGTGGTAACAATAACTGATGAGGAAAGTTTAATTAAAATAGATAAGTTAAAATTCGAAGACATACCAATATTAAGAGAATATGTTGATGTATTCCCAAAAGAGATTCTGGGATTACCTCCGAAAAGGGAATTGGATTTCACCATTGAATTGGTACCGAGTGCAGTACCTAGTTCAAAATCCCCATATCGAATGAATATACTCAAACTTAATGAATTAAAATCTCAATTAAAAGAATTAATTGATAAAAAGTATATTCGACCAAGTGTGTCTCCCTGGGGGGCACCTGTTATCTTTGTCAAGAAGAAGGACGGAATTATACGACTTTGCATAGATTACCATCAGTTAAACAAGATGACCATTAAAAATTGATATCTATTGACCTGCATAGATGATCTGTTTGATCAACCACGAGGAGCCACAGTGTTTTCAAAAATAGATTTAAGGTCTGGGTATCATCAAGTAAGGATTAAAGATGAAGACATCTTTAAGACAGCTTTCAGAACTAGATATGGTAATTATGAATTTGTTGTAATGCCATTCGGGCTTACTAATGCCCCATCTGTCTTCATGTGTTTAATGAATAATGTTATGCATAAGTATTTAGATAAGTTTGTAGTCGTGTTTATCGATGACATTCTAATCTATTCAAAAACTGAAGAAGAACATAAAGAACATATAAAAATTGTTTTGCAAGAGTTGCGAGAACATCAACTCTTTGCAAAGTTTAGTAAATGTGATTTCTTCAAGGATAAGATTCCGTATTTAGGTCACGTAGTGACCAAGGAAGGAATTTTCGTAGATCCTGAAAAGATAAGGGCAATCGAAGATTGGCCGATTCCTAAGGATGTGACGGATGTTCGATCTTTCATGGGCATTACCGGTTACTACCGGAGGGTCATTGAAGGTTTTTCAAGGATAGAAAATCCGATAACTTCCTTGCAGAAGAAAGGAAAGAAGTTCGACTAGAATCAGAAATGTAAGGAAAGCTTTAAAAAGTTAAAAACTTTATTAACCAGTGCACCTATTTTAAGAATAGTAGATACTAATAAAGAATCTGTGGTGTTCACTGATGCCTGCAATGATGGATTAGGTGGTGTTTTGACTCAAGAAGGGCATGTTATTGCTTATGAGTCTAGAAAGTTAAAAGTTCACGAAAATAATTATGCAACATATGATCTGGAACTAGTAGTTGTAATACACGCCTTAAAGATGTGGCGACATCACCTAATTGGTAGAAAATTTGTTTTACTGACTGATAATAAAGGATTGAAGTATCTTTTAGATCAGCCTAATCTAAATGCCAGACAAGCTAGGTGGTTAGCTTTCTTAAGCGAGTATGATTTCAAAATTCATCATATAAAAGGTAAAGAAAATAAAGTTGTTGATGCATTAAGTAGGAATGCAAGGATGAATTTTGCAGCAACTATCAGTACCTATATTTTAGACTTAGATGAACAACTTAAAGAAGGAATAGAACAAAATGAAATTTACCAAAATTTGCAAGCTAAAGTTAAAGAAAATCCAATAGAAAACTTAATTAAGGGTTACAGTTTAAATGAAAAAAAAAATATACTGTATAAAGATAGACTGTATGTACCTAAAGTCAAGCTGTTAATTCTAGATGAAATTCATAAAACACCATATTCAGGTCATCTAGGTTATCAAAAGACTATCACCATGTTAAGAAAAGAATATTTCTAGTCAAATATGAAAACTGAAGTAGCAGAATATATTGCTAGATGTTTGGAATGTCAACAGGTAAAAACTAAACATCAACATCCAGCTAGTTTGCTTCAGCCGTTACCCATCCCCAGCTAGAAATGGAATATAATTAGTCTATATTTTATTACTGGGCTGCCTAGAAATCAAAATCAAAATGATTCTATCATGGTAGTAGTTGATAAGTTAAGCAAAGCAGCTCACTTTATACCTGTTAAAACTACTTAGAAAGCTGCCAACATAGCTAATATTTTTCTAAAACAGATTTTCCGCTTACATGGAGTCCCAAAAGTCATAATCTCAGATACAGATCCTATGTTTATAGGAAACTTTTGGAATTCCTTGTTTAAAGGGTTAAACACTACATTAAATTTCAGTACTTCTTTCCATCCTCAAACAGATGGACAAACTGAAAGGGTAAACTAGGTACTGGAAGATCTATTAAGAATGTATGTGAAAGATCATCCAGGTAAATGGGAGGATTATTTGCATCTAGTAGAATTTGCTTATAATAATAATTATTAGACATCAGCCAAATTTAGTCCTTTTGAAATTTTATATGGATGAAAATGTAATACTCCTATCTCTTGGAGTAATCCAATAGACAGATTGGTATTAGGTCCAGAACTATTAAAAGAAATGGAAGAAATTGTAAAACAAGTGCAAGGAAATATGAAAGTGGCACAGGATCGGCAGAAAAGTCAAGTAGACTTAAAAATAACTCCAAAGGAGTTTCAGGTAGGTGAACATGTATTCATCAAGGTAAGGCCCAAAAAGAGCTCTTTAAGATTGGGGAGTTGTGCAAAATTGGCACCTCGTTACTGTGGCCCATTTGAAATTCTGCCCAGGATTGGACAAGTAGCTTATCAATTAACATTACCACCAAATTTAAGAGTACATAATGTTTTTCACATTTCCATTTTAAAGAAATATGTTCATGATGCTACTCATGTTGTTAACTGGAATTATGTATAGGTGGAACCAGAAGGGGATTTTTTGGTGGAACCAGACTGTATCCTTGGGAGGAGGGAGATTACACTTTGGAACCGCACCATTGGACAGGTAAAGGTGCAATGGAAGCACCTTAGTCCAGAGGAAGCCACTTGGGAATTGGAAAGTAAAATGCAATATGCACATCCAATTCTATTCCAGGAGAATTCTGAGGATGAAGAATAAATAACAACAATGATGATGTTATATTCTAAGGGGGTGTGTATGTCACATGCCCCAATTTTGTAAAATAATATTATCATATTTGATTTTATTCCAAGACATTATGTTAAAATTTATGTTAAAGTTGTAACTGATGACTCATCAGAGTCAAGGATGTTGAATGTAATTATGAAAATTTTAATGATAAATAAATAAAAAGTGGAGACAATAGCTTGGGAGAGCCATTAAAAAAGTGTTTACTGGTCAAGTTGGTGGAGGAGACTGGATGGAGAGCAAATGGACAAGTGGCAGCATCCTCAAACACTTTCAATGTTGCAGGTGGCAACCTCCCTACATTTGGGGTCATGATCCCCCAAGAAAGTGGGATCAGAGCAGGTGGCTCAATTAATGACAACTAACTTAAAAAGACCTAGGCAATCTTAATAAAAAATCCCATTGAAGAGATTTGAGGCTGCTCATTCCAGGAAGAGAATCATTCAGGTGAATGTACTTCAAGGATTTCAATGGGAAGGGAATATATGGAAAGTGTTTGAGGGGTAAACTGTAGAGAATGATCTAGTACAGCTATTAAGCTGAAAGGTCTTGCTCCTAAGTGCAGAGTTGTAATGAGCCGTTGGACCAGTATTGTGTTGCTTGCTTCACCCAGTCCTAGCCAAGGAGACCAAGAACAAGCTCGGGGGTCCTGAGAAGATGCTGTTTGAGCGCTCTCCAAGAGTTGGTAGGGAGGAACAACCTCCCAACACTGCTATCATCCAACTTTAAAAACATGTTTTACTGTATTTTATTGATGTGTTAAAGTTTATTTTCTGAGAGTGAATGAATAATGTAAGATTTATATGGTATGTAATGAATTGTTAGAATTTATAATCTGTTAGTTATTGAATGATGAAACTGTAATTGAATCAGATAATCCTACCTGTGTTCATACTCTAGCGCAGGTAGTGTGTTTAAGATAGATGAAAATATGATAGAAACCTGGATTGAGTGGAGTTATTTTATATTTCAGAACAATGGAGTAAATTATTTCTATATATAGATGTTTTCTGGAAAGGATACTATTCTGTTTAATTAAGTTATGGTTTAAAAACCAAACTAATGTATTACGAATGCTAGCAAAGAAGTATACATAATACTTTTCAAAACAACAAGTTTATTTCTTTAATATGTTTATTATTGTAAATAGGTTATTTATCTTATTCAGAACTATATTTCTGCAAAATGAAACTACTAACCTGTCACATAGGAAAAAGATTCAACTTAGATAAATATTCATTTATTTTTGTGAAGAAAGAATCAAGTCACTTTATAGAGTTACTTTATTATACATACTGCTTAACTATTTCTACAAAAGTTCATATTTCTAGTAGGGTAGTTCTAGTATAGTCCTTATTATAATTAAACTAAGAATAACAATTATAAAAATGTATCAAAGAATAATAACATAACCTATTTAGGTACTTATTAAATAGACTAATTATAATGTTAAATAATATTTAATAAATATTGTTTATATGAATAAATTCATTTAAATAAAAACTAAACAAAAATTACTTATAAAATAATGTACAGGGTTGAAACCCTCATAATATTAAACAATATAAATTATAGTACTGACATTTTAACATTAAAATTTATAGCATAAACATTGTAATTTATGAATAACAACAATATAATCAGATAAGCACTAATCCAAAGATTTAAATTATTTAGTTTTCTAAAAACATTAACTATAAAACAGTATTACAGTCCTATAAGGACAGAGAATAAAATAACAATGAAAGAATAACCACTTAATACTTGTAACAAACAATTATTTAACATGTATTATTAAATTAACCTACAGAATAAATTAAGAAATTTTTTATACATAGGTTACTAACAGAATTTAACTTTGCTCGAATAACCGAGCTTATTAACAATTATTATGATAAAAAAAAATAGCAAAACAGACAATAATATTATATTTTAATGGAAGATAATTGAAACAGTAAAAATATCTTTACACAGTCGAAATAGGGTGAAACCCTAATGCACAAAAATTACATTTAAAGCATCAAAATAACTGAATCTAAGCTCGGGAGAGACAAATCTCTTTACTTCAAAATTAAATAGAGAATGGATTGACAGGCCGAAATTACTTCTTCACATAACTGTACATAAATCTAGTAAAAACAAAATTTACAAGTCACGGTATAAGCCGGAAAGCCCTGGTAACAGCAAGGGTTCCGTAAAACTAAATAAGCTAACCAAGAAATAGTAAACCACAAGGGTTATTCACAAGCTACGACTTCCAACCGAAAATGTTCCATTTAGAAACAAAAAAGTATGGGTTGCCATAGGTCAACCAGGGCTTACCATAAACAAGAAGCCGACCCAATTCACTGCACGAGCACCAAGGAAAAATGTCATCTGTCACCTATAAATAAGAAACCACAACGTCAATATTCTTTCATTATAATAAAAACAGAGTGAAATGTAAGTTTAAAAACTGTTAAGAGAGTTCTTTCTTACCTGGGAACAAGGGTAATGTAGCCACCAACGAACAGGAGAGCCACCACCAGCAAGACAAAATGCAAACCCTTCATCTCTCTTGTGACAAAGACGGGTTTTAACAAGTGCAAACCACTGCTAGCAGCAGCAAGGAGAATGGAGTAACATCCAAACAAGAAGCGGATAGTAGATCTCAAAACCGTCACAAACCGAAGCATAAGAACATGCTCTCACAAACCCTGTGACAGACTAGGCCATAAGTTTAGTCACAGTCTTTAACAAATCATTGCCAGGATAACTCACAACCCTCTAAACTTTCCCAACAAGCAATCCGTGGAGGAGCGACCCAATAAAACTACACACAATCCAAGCTATATGAAAAACATCATGGCTCTCATTAAACATTTGCAGGGTGAACTCACAATGCAGCAAGGATTCAAGGATGATGAGGGTAGGTGGAATGTTGTAAACCAAGACACAAAGCTCCCATGGCGGCCAATACATAGTTGCAGAGCAGCCCGGAGGACTGTCAATAACGGAAAATAATGACAAAGAGTAGGGTTTGTAATCCCCTATACTCCCAATACTTGGCTGAGAAGGAACCACGTGGTATCACAATAATTCAACCATGCAGTGGGTCAACTCCATAGTCCCCGCATGCAAATGGTTTTCAATTATTAAAATGTAATTTATGCATAGTCTTATAATATGGTAATCATACAAAGTTTCTACATGCTCATGGAGGTCAACCTTCGGTTGCATGGGTTTAAAACTATGAAACCTCAAATCATTGCCAAGTTTATGTTATAGGCATTGCATGGTTTTAGGACGAGGCAATTTCAAAGTCTTATATATACAAGACATTACATCTAAACCAATCGATGGAGTGGACCAACATGCCATTCCCTTCCATATTAAATTATAATATACACTTTACAAATCAACGCTAATTTATATCGAGCTTATGGTTGACCATGAAATCAACGAACCTCATAAAAAACCATATTCATGCCAAAGTATTTTTATGTTCATACATATCCAAAGTATGTCATGTGTATACTTATTCAAAGTATTTAGTCTTGAAAACTTTAGTTTATGAACTATATAATTATATATTTATTCACATTAAGCTTGTTGTTAATCATTAAATGGATGTAATATCATAATTGATATTTTTTCCCAAGCATATTTATGCATAAAAGAGTTAGTTCTCCACTAATGGAAAATCCATTTTAGTCATAACATAAATAATATAGTTACAACCGTCGACAAGCCTTGAGCTATCGAAACTTGGTAAATAAAGTAAATCTTATGATACTTAGGAGATGCAAAGAAAAAGGCTATTTCCTCTCTTAGCCAAAATATGATAATAAAGTATTACTAACAAACTTTCCATAGCTAATCATATTGTCACCAAAATTTATGTTGTGACTTGACAATGTTATAGAACGTAGTTTTAATTAGGATCATGAACATCATAAATCTTATCTGTTTATAACCAGAATTACTGGTAAACTTGAATACGTTATAGACAAGATAATTTGTGTAGGTATCATTGAATATCATAAAAATTATAGATTAGTCGGTGGCAATTACTCAGATGATGGATATGAATCCTGTACATAGCTCAGATCAACAAGAATTTATGACATTTGATTATTTTACTAACCATGTCAAGTACTATTAGTGCACCATGTTTAATATTTAAGATAATCTTTCAAAACTATCTAGTACTTGCATGAGTTAATAAATCAATCTCTCTTGAAGAATTGATAGAGGCTTAATCCAAAAGAAGTACTATAAAATAAAATAAGAAACTGGAACAGAATCATCCCACTAAACTCTAAGATCTTAGGACATGGTATTGTACTGTAATGTTTAGAACCTTATAGGAAGCAATCTTCATTACAAAAGATGAGTAACCAATAGTTGCTTATACTAATATTTAAGATGATAATGTATAATACTATTTATACAATCATTACAGCTTTACAGGTTATACACTCTAGGTGAAATTAACTTAATGGTGAACCAGGAGAACAAATACTATCACTTTTTACATATAATAAAGAAACTCTTCTATATTTATATCATTGACAAAAATAATTGAAGAAACAAACTACTCGTTTTACCTCATAGAAGTAGAGTGATATCTAACAGTTTATTACCGATCTTTTTATTTTGCATATTGAATTACAACTGAATGCTTTATGGAATTTGAAGGGCGTTACTCGATCATTCATACCTGTAAACCTGTAAGGACAGTAAGCTTTCTACGTTAGCTTAAAAGCTAAGTAATCCCCAGAATCCAAGACAGTTCCACCTACTTGTCGCAAATTAAAAACTCATTGGCAAACTGGAAGTTAAATTATTGCACAAAATAAACCTAACCTTGCATCAAAGTAGAATGTTAAGTTACTTAATTAAGGTTATGTATTAACTAATCTGGTAAACAATTCTCTTTTAGATAATTGTTAGTTGTTAGCAGAAAGCATTCTCAATATTTTTATATATTTTCAAAATTTTAAATTTTTATGAAAATTTGGGGTTTTGATAGGACATGTGATCTTTTCCTTCATGGACGGATTTTTCGGATATAACCAAATCCATATCCGAAAAGAAGACTGTCATAAGACTGCTTTCACCACCCCGTGGGGCACATTCGCTTATCAAGTAATGCCCTTCCAGCATGCCATGACACACTGTTTTCGTGACCTCATTCACATCATGTTGGTTTATCTTGAAAGCCTCATTGCACAGTCATGGAAGTAAGCACAACACATAGACGACTTGTGGCAAGCCTTCCTATGATGTCGCAAGTACAAAATCCGCTTAAACCCTTTCAAGTGTGTTTTCTGTGTACCGACGGGATGGCTCCTAGGGTTCATCATGTCACACAAAGGAATGATTACTGATCCCCTGAAAGTCCCAACCACTTTCTCTCTAACATCACCTCTTTAAGTGATGGTAGTGTAGCTTGTAATATAGTATTTTCCCATTTTTGTTTTACACATTTTTGAAAGTGAGTCTTATGCATTGTTTCCCCTCATTGCTCCAGATGGATCCTACCTTGGACCGGTACATCGGATTTGCTGATGGAGTAAGCACATGGTCTTTGAACCTCGCCTCGGCTACATGGGTCATCTACTCCCCGTTGCATGAGTTGATCCATATCGATGGAATATGTCTAGGAAATGCGACCAACAACTAGGCTGAATATGATGGTGTCAACGGCCTCTTGGCCGCCACTCTTTAGTTAGGAATTCTCCATCTCGATGTCTTTCTAGACTCCCAGCTGCTTGTTTCCTAATTGAACAAGTACTACCGAGTACATGATCCCTGCCTCTTTAGAAAATTCATGTGCACTAAACAGATGATTAGAAAATTTGAATCCATTACATTCACACATGTTCCCAGAAACCTCAATGGTGTAGTAGATCAAATGGATAATGACATTCTAAATTGGCACATTCATAATCGCATATAGGAAACATACAACCATAACATCATGCATAGTCATATATAAAATACACACACAAGTGTAACAATACATCATCTAGGCATTGCACTTCACATCATCATAAAAAGACTCACATTTAAAGCCATAAAAAGCGCATCCACGTGAGTAAAAAATATATATAGATAGATAAGTCGCATGTCCAAAATATGTCCGGTACAAAATGAGAAGCCACATATGCTTTCTCAGCTGAATATATGTAGCGATGCAAAAACTCCTAAGTGCACCAATGCACTAAGGGCAGCCCCACTAGGCTACTAATCTGACTTAGATTCATCATCTAGCTTAATATCATCATCTTCCTTATAAGACTCATCCTATGCAGGAAGATCGCCTCTCGCCGCCCAATGAAGGTAATCATAGGCCACGACCACCCTCCTCATCACAGAGGTCCACTCTGGAGGAAAAATATGAATGGAAGTAATCAAATCATTGTTCAAATGTTTCCAGCCATCATCAGAGATCCCATCAGCAAGCCACTCCAGATGTGGTAGAAACTCATCCACCTCTCATCGTCACCTACGAGGGTTCCCCGCAGGAACCGCCGGATGTGCAATAGCGACCACTCACCTTTGATACCCGGGTAGTGGGTGTGGATCAATATCTACATACACACACAAGGACACCATCAGTCTACACATGTAATCATACAACTATCAACTAGCTCAACTACACTATGTATAAAGATGAACATCAAGACATCACACATACATACCAGCTGGTCCCCATGCCTGGCCTGCAGGTCAAGCCATATCGGGGTCCCCATGATAGTTTATACCCACATACGGGTACTACTTAATGACCACTGGAAGCTGACACCACTTCTCTAATAGCTCCTCAGTGAAGAAGAAGCCCACTCTGTCACCACCCTCTTGTACCATCATCTGGCATCACCTGTGCATCTGCGGCTTCCATGGACCACTATCCCACATGAACCAGTGCGGACACAGAGTAGGTACTTTCTCAAAAAATAAATCACATAGAAAGCAGCCAAAGAAAAATCCTCCCCCATATGCCTTCGCATTGTTCAGCTGACGTCGAACAACCTAAAGATACATCTAGTCCCACCCATAGTACTTTCCCCCCATAGCATGCTCTACCAACTGCAACTGCCCTCTAGATATCTTGTGGCTCCCCGTGGAACCCAAGATACACAGCAGTAATGTTGCCATCACCCATGTCAATAGGTCCTCAATATCACACATCAAGATGTATGATCCACACACATACGCAGTAGCGTAACAGTGCCTGTCACATAGCTCCTCCAATGTCTCCCCCCAAGATAGCAGCAGTGCTAAGTCACCAATAACTCCCAACATAGGGAGCCCAGTCAAGAATTACACATCCACCAGCATGATCTCAATATGCTGGCCCTGGAAGAGGAAGGCCTCCTCCTCAATATCCCAAAATCTCACCAACATTTGCAGCAACAAACACAAGCTCTTCATAAGTGGTATCCTCATGAACTTCAGTAAACCACAATGGGCCAGTGTATCACACACATCCCCATCCCATAATGCCGCATCCTAGAGGTATTTATAGTCTCTTTCCCACCACTTAAGCTCAGCCATCTTGCACAAGAAAAACACAGATGTCGGCCACTTCTCTCATCAAAAAATGTCACCTAGGGGCCAAGTTGCACCTGTTTTGGAAAAATGAGCGACCAGGTCACTCAAAAATGCCCCACAAATGCGACCAGGTTGCTCTTTTTCCCTCGAAAGGTGTGACTTGGCTCCATGAAACCCCAACAGCATCATGGTGGACCTCTAGGTGACCAAATGCAGAATGTAAACCACCAAAAAGAAGAGATTTGGAAAGAGCTCTTACCTGCAAGTCACAGAAATTGAAACCACCGATCGAAACAAGAGAAATCAGTAAAATAAAATCTAGGGTCCACCTCTCCAACTCTACAGTGAACAGTGACAATGAAACTTCACAAAGTGGTCCCCACCCTTATATAGGCCCCATTTGACCTATTTTCTCCCGTTCGACATAATAGGAACATACGGAGTCCGTTTGAGATGTCGTTCATGCCATTGGTTTCAAAATTTCTCACTCTATCTACTTATGAGACCATTGTCTCGTGTTTAACAAAAAAAAATTGGGACCGCTTCCTAGAATTTACCTCAATTTACGAGCCACATCATGGTTATACAAGTGTCTTCGGACTTGTACTTGCATCACACTTGCCTACCGCCACTCATGCGGGTTCTTGGGCCACCACCCATAAGGAACATCATTTTTATTTTAACATATAAGTTGTCTACTACATCCACCGTACCTTATGAGGATCTCCAAACCATCGTCTGGAAAACAAATCATTTCCTTTGCATGCATTTTCCATATAAATACCTCTGGACTTACACTCACATCACATGTAGTCAATTCCGTGCACCATAATTCACACACGGCTCTCCTGACCTCTATCCGAGAGCTACCTCAGTTTGAGTGCCTCTACCGCGATCTATACCATGCATGTATTGGTATGTTTAAGAGCCACCTACTCTGTCCATACTGCGTGGATGACCTTTGCACCACTGTCCATCATCCTAACATGGGGCACCGCCTGTGCCATCGCAATCAGTTGACCATACTAGAGTTTATTTTAAGCCCTTTTCTGACTCCTAAAATAATGAAAAGATTGCCGAGTGCAGCTACTTCCTTTCCTGCTCATTAAAGTGTAGGAAAGGGTGTCTACATCATCTCATTTATCTCCTTTTGTGGACTATGTAGACCATCAAATGAAAAGGACCACCTTGGCACATTCAATCCAAGACTGTTCCCCTCCGCATACTTTTATGCTTTCTCGGGCAAAGGGGCCGAAATTTACGAAAATTATCACCACGGGTTGTCGTTAAGCTCTTTTCCAGCTTTCTTAGCAAGAAAATATTACCGAGCAAACTTGGTTTCTTTCATGCTTGTTAAAGTATCTAAATGACTGTCTAGTCAGTATAGGTTTAACATTTTCCGGTCTGACTGGACTACCAAATGGTAAAGAAGTCTCCCATCCCCTAAAAATAATGGGTGATCTCTCTTGTGTATACTTTTATCCTTTTTTGGGCACATGAGACTACCAACAAAAAAGAGCCCCCACTAGAGTCTTCGACGTTATTTCAGACTCTCTAAAATTGAAAGCACCATCGAGCATTTACTTTCTTAGGATTGCCAAAAATCCATGAGATTGTACCACAACGATGTCTCTAGACACCACCCAACAGATAATAGTTTGGCAGCATTCCCACTTTAGGTCACCTTTGTTCAGATTACATTGCAATGTGTCTTCCTTTGATCCCATCAGTACCAAAAGTATCTACCTCCCCCAAATATTTTCCATCTGTAGTGACACTCTCGGTATTACAGCTATGATCCCATTCCCATGAGTCAGTTTCATTCGCTTACTGGTCCACCCTACTTTCATACTGTAAACAAAGGAAGTTTGAGTCTACTACAGTCCCTCTTCCCCTCCCCCCCCTCCCCCCACCAATTTAGTGGGTCAGTCCTCAGATTTCCTCACATCTTTCGGTTATCTCCCTCGTGCTTTTGGTCAAGGAAACACCATTGCCTTGACCAGGGGTAGGTCTCCCTCTGTCGACAACAACACATATATTCCAAAAGATAGACCCAGAGGTCCTTGTATCTTGGTTTCATTAACCTCATTGATGAGTTCCTTGGACCACTTGAGAGGAGTCCTTAGTGCCTCTCGGGATGGTTGTTTCTCACGTGCTCAACTCCAACTACATCATTGCACCGTTGAGATTCGTAAAGGGTATTAGTCCATGCAGTATTTGGTCGAAGAGCATGGATGTCACCTGACTCTAGCACATTGATGAGTCTATTCAAGGGACCTAAACAGGTTCATGTCCCTTATGATTTCTAGGTTGCGTTGGAGACAATGTTCAAAAGCCCCATCAGTGCCTCTATATAGATTTATGATTGATACAGCATACTTGTACCACATAGACTCTAACTATCCACCGGTGAGTCTATATAGCTATGTACCATTCCAGATCCAGCAGGCTATCAGTCATGAAGATATAGAATTCCATGAGAGTGCCATGGGTCCAATGTAGTAGTTCTTTAGATCAATATTGTATTCAGCCTCTCATTGAAACAACCATTATGTATCATTAGTTGTACATGATCGAATCTTGTATTATAGAGAATAGATCACATTATTCTTTTGACATTGTTACAAGCATGGGGATGTCTGCCTCGTCCATATACATGTCACACATTATTTGTATCTCACCCATTGATGGGAACCATATTAATATAAAAACCAAAAGCCACCATGCCCCAGCCCCAGAAGCACCACCTCTTTGTAGAAAATCCTATGATGTTCGTCGGCCATACAATGAGCTTCTGTCCTCACACATTAGCGGGTAATCTGTTAACCTAAAAAATCCCTTACTCAACTCTACATGGTCTACACCATCCAAGGACACCCATACACGACCCTCATTTGACCCCATTTGACCCCCACATCCCTACGAAGGCTTAAAAATAGGAAAAAGGGCTTAAAAACCCCTAAAAAGAGCTTAAAAGCTCTTATAGGGGCTAAAACCTCCAAAAAGGGGCTAAAACCCTAAAACAAGCTAAAGATTGAGCGAAAGGGGCTAAAATCCCCAAAAAGGGGTTAAAGCCCTTACCAGGGGCTTAGAACCCTAAAAAATCTATAAATAGAAGGGTGGGGGTCACTCTTAAAGCATTCCTCCCTTGCATATTGTTATGCTGCCCGAGTGGATACCTTGATACCATTTGCCTCTCAAGCCACCCACACTCCCTCTCATTTCTCCTCCCATTGAGCCATAGCTCCCACATTCTCAAGAGAGAGGTGCTTCTCCAAGTTAGGGCATTGTGTCCCATTTCCACCAAGAGGTATAATATTTGTTTATTGTCATTTTTATTCTAGTTTTTCTAACTTAGTTTGCTTGCAATTTCATTTTATGTTTTAACAAGTTGTATGCAGGTTTCTAGAGTCTAACCTTGTGTGCAGGGTTTCCATTTCTTTCTTTTTTGTTATCTTTGCTTCATTTCTGTTTCGTTTTTCTTGCATTACCATTAGGAACCCTACCCTTCCATCCTATAGACAGAAGGTAGCCATTCCTAGCCTATAGTAAGGGAGAAATCCCTGCTACACCATTGAATGGATTTTTTTTGTTTACACTATTATGCTTTTTGGACTCAATAATTCACTAGTTGTGTTCTCTATAATTATGTACAAAAGATGCCAATAGTTTTGAGAGAACTAGGAAAATGGATGGCTATAAATAAAAATCTTTTAAAGAAGATACAATTTAAAATTATGTCATGATATTGCATCATTGCTCTTACCCGTGTCTTGTAAATACATATATGTTTCTGATACTTATAATTTCTTGGAACAACTTCCCTTGATTTGTGGATCTTGACAATGTCTACATTTTCCTTACCTTTCAAAACATTTTTCAACATACAACATATATTTTCTTGTTGCAATAATTTCATGGTAGGGCCCCTCAAATAAATATATGTTTGTTTATGAAAGTAACAAAAAGAAGCTAAAAAAATACAGTCTCAGTAGTCTGAATGAAGAAAAAAAACATTAATAATGAACTTTTTACGTTTGATGGACATTTTAATTTAATAGTGTAATTTACAATAATATTCAAGTAAAATAATGGGTAATAAGAGTTCACCTCAGGAAGCATGGAGAACACCAAAACCAAGTATATAAGACTACCGTTTACATCAAAACATCAATTTGTATTCTGAAATTTCCAAATGCTTCTTAAGGCTACCTGGAACAAGTTCCAAGGGATGATTGAAATAGCCACAGTAAAATTTCAACACTACAGTTAAACACCAGAATAAATTTTATAAGCCATGGAATACATTCTATGACAATAATGCTTCAAATAAATAACTTTGGGAAATAGATAATTCCTTACCATTCATTGAGATCCTCTCTGTTTCTATAATAATTTAATATTCTCTATTGAACAGGGCCAACGACATGAAGGAGGAAGCTATTATGGCCCCTACCCCCCCCTCACATCACTCTCAATTCCCCATACCCAATGCATGTACTTGAAAAAACAATTATGTTCAAATTCATGCATATTTAATCATAAACAATGATTTACCATTCATTCAATAAATGCTAACATTCATTAAACCATTCATTCAGTCAGTCAACACATTCAATAAAAAGTAACATTCATTAAATCATTCATTAATTCAGATAACACATTCATTTGGTTAACACATTCACTCAATAAAATCTAACATTCATTAAACCATTCATTCATTCAGTAGGAAACAAATCATGCACGACATTGCATTATAAAAAATAATTACACAATATTTCTTCAATCACTTTTTTCTATTTCTTCTTCTATTTACAAAATCAACAAGAAGCACATCTTCTGTAACTTCTCATTTAGTTCTTGGTGCTTCATCAACTTGTCGTGATGTATTCCTAGTAAAGTGAAAATGTTGTGGAAAGGGGTTTGGATTTGCTGTAATAATGTGAAAATGTTGAATAGATATATTTTTTTATTATAATGACAAGTATTTCATTAAAAAAAAATTACAAAGGTGTTTTTTTACCTCTTATGGCCACATCATGTTCTTCATATTTCTGTGCAGGATCAACCTATACAGTGTGACCCTCTATATGCTCTGTAATTGAAATATGAAGAAGTACAATTAATGTTCACCATCTACAATTCTATATATAAAATTGTAGCATATGAATAAATTCATTACCAATATTCGAAGCATAATATTCTATTGGTTGTTGTCCATCCTCAACATTAAGGGGATCATTACTTTCCTGCTCAAAACAGAGTCAATATTTTATGTCAATTATTATAATAAATAGATTGCAAAAGTAATAAATCTTCATTAAACTATATATATTTTATATACATGTGCACCAGATGGTTCACCATAAGACCATGTTTGTCCAGACAAGATTTTTCACCATTCAAAAACAACTTCAAAGCCATGCTGGGAGCCAAGCTTCAAGTATTCCTCAGTGGGAACTTCTTTGAGTCAATTGACCTGTATATTTGCATAACATAATTAATTTACATTTTGCGGCACAATAAAACAAAAAAAATTGCAATTTATTATTTGGATGCATTATCGATTTCTCGATTCTTACAATTCATGCCGCCAAATTTGAATAACCACCAGGCCCAAGATTGTGCTAACCATTTATTTCTATTCTTTCCTTTGTGTCCATTGATATGTCTGAAAGCCTATGCAAGTGTTGAAATACATTATATGTTCCAAGTTCAATAAAAAAATTAATAATAATAAGGGTTAGCATTGCATTTTGAAGAGTATTTTATACCTCCCTGTTCTCGATGGTAGCTTTCCTTCTTTTCTTAGAGCCCTATCATTTCCATCTTCCACTAAGGATTTCCACTCTCTTACAATGGAAGGAACGCATACCTAGGGTTCCTTTCTAGGTGAACCCTATATTGGTCTCAGACAATATTCATATGTTTTCCACCCTTCTTTAGGACCATGACTTGATCGAAGGTCTCGTTTCCGAATAGGACAACCAACCGATTAGTGATCTCATCCTTTAAATTTTTTAGTTTGTCTATCCCACCTTGTGCAGATGGTGGGTCTGAATATCTCCAAGGGAAAATTATTTAGATGTTTATAAAAAACATCATTTCCTGCAAAATGATCATGCCATTATTAATTGAAAAAAAAATATTTTATTGATATATTACAATCAAATTATAAATACTAACTTGAACAATGTATAATTACCTGAGATATTCTCTATTTTTATTGGAACGAGATATTTGTTCACCAAAAATGTTTGGTATATTTTACATGTGCTAGTGACAGAGGAAGTTCCAGAAAATGTTTCTTCAGCAATATCAATACTAGGAGGCTCTTCATCGACCCCTTATTCTGCATGATCAAACATGCTTCAGTCACTAGCAGGTGCACTCTTTGCTGGCCTCGAGGTGTCATGAAACGTGTTGTTGTCTATTCATTTGAAAACAATGGAACATGAGTTGATGTACATGGAGTCATTTTCTCATGTGACGGCTGATCTCCATGAGAATCATTGGGCTCAACACGGCCTTAACCACTAGTGTGTGGTCTCAGAAAATATTGTAAATACAAACCATATTTTATAATTTCACAATCATATAAAAGTGAAAATTATAAAGTTCTAAATGAATTTATATTGCGATCAATATTCCATAACTTACTTGCAAATCAATATATCTCTTTATCAACACTTCAACCTTGGCTCTAATCTCCTCTGTTTGTGGAATAATGAATAGCAAAGGAAGGATATCCTCAATAATTTTTTTCAAGATCTTATCTATCACCTCAACTGGGTCTAGAGAAGAACCAATATCGACATCATGCAACAAGTAATGCACATCAAAATCTATTGATTTCTGTGATGTTGTCTCATACACTGAATCATTTGTCTGCAACAAAAAATATATAAAACATTCCTAACATTAAAGCAATAGACTAAGGAAAAAATAATATTAACAAAACATATCTATCATGATAGATTCCTAAAATTACAACTATATTTACCTAATTCTTAGGTGATGGTTTCATCTCATCCATAGTTAGGGACTTTCCCCCATCATCCACCTGCAAAAAAAAATTAGAAAACATTATCATAATGAAACTAGTATATAGACAAAAAATACATAACAAAAAAAAAACATTATGCTATAAATTATATTGGTCAAATTTTAATGTATTTGAATTATAAAATTACAATTAGGCTTACATGTTTTCTCGAGGCTGTTGTTTTCTGAACAATAGCTGGGTGGCTTTCTCGATCAACAATCTGCATCAAATATAGATAACATTATATAAACCAAACAAATATACTCATCAATAAACACAACAAAAAATAAATTGTACATATTAAATTTGTACAATGGCATCGATGTATACCTGTTTCCTCGACGTAGGTATGGTATCCTCTATTGTGAGGGAGGTTCCCCTCATAGAACCCTGTATAAAAAACATAGAAAAATTACCTAAGCGAAACCAAAATACTCACTAAAACAATATAATAATTACAAAACATTTTGATGTATTTAAATTGTACAATTACAATTAAAACACATATTTCATTAAATTTGGAATTATACAAGGGATCTCGAATTTAGAACTTCAACAAGATTGAGTTTTCAAAAAATGAAAAACCAAAAAATTACTTAATTCACTCATTTCAATCTTTATATTCACCATTTTTTTTATAATATTATCAATATAAGCTATATAAAATCAAATTTATATAAAGTTGAAGCATATCTTTCTAATCTTAAACTTAGATTCCTTACATTATTTTATTATTATAATTTTTTAATTTGTATTAATATTTGAGTTGATCAAGGTTTACCTCATCTCATGAACAATAGATGTTGCAAGAAATTTCTTACCTATTAAGTTATCTAATGGCATTATTTGTATGTTGAAATTATTAACCATTTTATTTATAATTTGATAAAGCATATATTGTGCATGTGTTGAATTACCATATTAGTAAGAGATTGTCTCCATTTTAGAGTGACCTACAAAGTTATTTAATGATATAGCAGTCAAAGTGTTTGTTACTGTAACAAATTTATGTATTGGCATAGTGACTTATTAATTCCCAATATTGATAATGGGTGGCTAGAACATGGGGATTTTTTCTCAACTTCAAGAAACAACAAGAACTGGAAATTCCTAGGAATTTGCTGAAACCTCTAATACCATGAAAAATTATTAGCTCATATAGTCACCGTAATATTGAACCTGTGGATGAGGAAACTACCCCTAATCATATTTAGAATATTGACTAGAAAAACAATTAGTAACATATACACAAGAAACAACATGGAAAACTAGGTCATACTCTATTTTATTTTCTTCCCTTTATATGTATTGTCGAGTACGGATCTAGAATTTAGAACTTCAACAAGATTGAGTTTTCAAAAAATGAAAAACCAAAAAATTACTTAATTCACTCATTTGAATCTATATGTTCACCATTTTTTTACAATATTATCATTATAAGCTATATAAAATCAAATTTATATTAAGTTGAAGCATATCTTCCTAGGCTTAAACTTAGATTCTTTACATTATTTTATTATTATAATTTGTAATTTGTATTAATATTTCTTACCTATTAATTTATCTAATGGCATTATTTGTATGTTGAAAGTATTAACCATTTTATTTATAATTTGATAAAGCATATATTGTGCATGTGTTGAATTACCATATTAGTAAGAGATTGTCACCATTTTAAAGTGACCTAGAAAGCTATTTAATGACATAAAATTCAATGTGTTTGTTACTATAACAAATTTATGTATTGGCATAATAACTTAGTAATTCTCAATCTTGATAATGGGTGGCTAGAACATGGGGGGTTTTGCTCAACTTCAAGAGACAACGAGAACTGGAAATGTCTAGGAATTAGGTGAAACCTCTAATACCATGAAGATGTATTAGCTCCTATAGTCATTGTAATATTGTACTTGTGGATGATGACACTACCCCTAATAACCTTTAGAATATTGACTAGAAAAATAATCAATAACATATCTACGAGCAACAACATGGAAAATTAGGTCATACTCTATTTTATTTTCTTCCATTTATATGTATTGTCTATTGTATGCCTTAGGACATTTTTGTCAAGTATATAGCACAATAGGTACTTAGGCACTTCACTTTTTCCCTTCATTTTATGGGATTATTATGAGCCCACAAGTTTCTACATGTTTTGGACATTGTTAACTATCAATTATTACTTTGGATTATGTTGATTGGTTAAGCCTAGATTCCTTTTTATAATATAAATATAATCATCTAACATTTAAACAAATATTCATTATTCAATACTATATATTATGATATGTGGTTGGCACTATTTTAGAGCCAACAAGAGAAAATATTGTATTGGATAAAGTCTAAGTATAACAATTAAGGTCAAAAATAATTATTAATTAGAATATAAATTTTATAGTACAATTGGATTTTTTTCAAATACATGAAGAAAGAGGGAAAACCAATTCTAGTTATTGCAAGTGTCCAATATTTATTTTTGAAATGTTTGAACATATTACATTGAAAAAACATTAACTAGCTACTCCCATAGTAAAGTTTTTATAGACAAAGTCTATAATATGTTGTATGTCCAGTATTTATTTTTGAAATGTTTGAACATATTACATTAAAAAACATTAATTAGCTATTCCCATAATAAAGTTTTTATAGACAGTCTATAATATGTTGCTTGTAAGTGCTTTACTGGACTCCGTTAACCAAGTTTGATGAATCGAGAAGTGTGGTACATTTGAAATCAATGAATTAGAATAGAAACATTGAAGTACATTTTTGTTTCTTACAAATACAAAAGTGAAAACCCACTAAACTTATTAAAAGTGCATTTAACAATCAATTTTTTTTATAAGTATCTGTGTGTCATTTAACAATCAAAATCAAATTATTATGAATTTTTATTGGTAGTGCATTTAACAATCAAAATATTTTATAAGTATTTGTGTGTCATTTAACAATCAAAATCAAATTATTATGAACTTTTATTGGTAATTTTTATTGGCGACATTTTACAGATGCCAAAAGAAAATATTTTATAAGTCTAGGCGTGTTTTTTAATGATCAAAATAAATAATTTTGTTATGAATTGGAATAGAAACAAAGTAGTACAGTTTAATTTATTTTATTATAATATATATTCATGAAGTGTTTGAATGTATTATATTGAAAAGAATACGAATTAGCTAGCCCAACATTATCGTTTTAATAGATCGTATCTAGAAGATTATGCTTTAAATGTATTATTGAACTTGATTATCCAAGTTTGATGGAGTGAGAAGTTATGTCGATCTAGACAAAGCATTGGAATTTGTAATTTCCATGTTAAATATTGTTTGGTGTTTGAACGTATTACATTGAAAACAATGCTAATTAACTCCAATATAGTTTTAATACGCCAAAACTAGAAGATATTGATTTTAAGTGCATTATTGGACTTGATTATCCAAGTTATGGGAGAAGTTATGTTAATATAAACAAATCATTGAAAGTTTAATATTTCATGGTGTCATGTAATTTGCATGAAGTATCGTCACATGAATACATTGCAATTTAAACAAAATTTTCATATTTGTACCAAATAATATAAAACTCCTCAAATAAATTTGAAGAGAATATTCAATATACAAGAAAAATTGAAAAATGTTTCTTCATGTATTAATTGGTCCTCCAAAGAACAAAATTACATCCATGAATCATCTCCACCTAATCTCATGTTATTCGTTCAAGTAGGTCAAGGACGGCTTGTACACCATGTTTATTTATCTTGGCCTTCTTCCAATGTTCTTTCTTAGCCATCCATGCCCAAACTATGGTATCATTTGGAATAGATCCAAGCTCTATGTCATCAGGATTTGGTACCCAATATTCTTCTAATACTTTTCCATTGTATTTCCCTGAACCGAGCTTCCACCAATCAACTTTAACATGAAGAGTATCACTTTCATCATCTTGAAATATATTTGAGGTGGCTTTTGCCATCCAAATCATCTCCCCTTCATCCTCGTTTCCTGATCTAACTAGCAAAATATTTCCTTTCTCAACATCATTAATAGGGTTGAATGTTGTCTTTGGATTATTGCACTTGGTTCCAACATACACGGGTTCACCTGTCATAGTATCAAAATCCCCATCCATAATATTTGAGATTGCATGAAGCGCATTACGACCAACATCTGGAGTTTGCCTTGTCTTGGGCCAGAAATCCTCAAAAGATGAATTACTTGCATCCACTATTGTATGATCATTGTAATATTCATATAAAGTATCAAGAACTCTTTCCCAATACTCTACCTTATTTTTCCATTCTGGTGTAACAATTGGCAAATCCTCACCACCCATTGTGTCTTTCCACATTTTTATGTATGATGTTATTCCTTCTTTTAGTTCTTTTAAATAGATTTCATTCTCTTTGGGATGTAAGAAAGATGGCTTCCCTATGGGAAGTTTAGATCGGCCTTCATCGTCTGTATTCCATAACTCAACTGGTTCTGACCACTCAACATCTCTTATGGATTCTTTATACCTTAATACCGGAACATCATTGAGTACAAGAAATTGGAAGTACTAAACATTAAGATGTCCAAATAGTGCATTTTTTCCTTCCTTGATGTATCCATTAAGGAAGCTTTTGAAGTCATACACCTTATCAATCAGTTTAGGTGGAAACACTCTTTTTTCTTCAATTTTGCGATATGTATCCATCATCTCAGGTAGAGAATATATATCTTTACTTTTCAAGTTGGAAGACATTCTCCCATAGGTCCCGTCTATGTCTTCATGGGTGTGTCCCACGAGCAAGAGCCCAACCTCAATAGTGATGAAGACACCAAGTGCAGTGAGAAGTGATAGAAACATGAAAAGATAACGATTTTTATTATCACTTGCTGCATTATCCAATTGTAACAATAAATGTGGAGGAAGAGGTTTAAAATCGATATCTTAATTTTCTAATATTCCATGAGATAAAAATTCATCCTTGTACACTCTACATTTTGAGTAAATAGAGGTGTCAAGTAATGCATTTGAAAGTGGGTTTATTGAACTTCCACTCTCATAAAGAAGATCACCATACATATCAAGATGTGGGTCTTCAAGGTCCCTTAAGCACTTAGCAAGTGATGTAATGGTAAATTGTGATCCCATATGTACAAATGGTAGGGAGAAATGACCAAAACCTCATGTCTTATGCCCATGTGTTAGCATACCTGTCAATGACAAACCCAAGTTTATTCCTACAATAGATTTTGATTTGACGCGTAGCCTTGGAATTGAAGTCTTTGTTTTATCCATTTTATCATGGATAATACTCAAATACTCCTTTCGAAACCTCTCTGACATGATTATGTGGGCATAATAGCAATGTCTTCTGCACATAACAATCTTGTTATGTTTGTTCAATCTAGCGCGTGCCATTTCTTCCAACTCTTTTGTAGTTGCTGACTTCATTTGTGCTTTCAACACAATACATTCACTACATTTATTGAAGTTGGTGTTCTTTGAGAATGCCACGTCTCGAAAATGAGTGTTCCAAATCTTGCTCATTGTTGGTTGTGATATTAATGGACAATTGAGCTTTTCCAAACCCACATTGATCTCTTTTAGCAAAGAGCTTTGTGTGTAAGTCGAAGGCAACAATCTTAGAGGAGAAGAAGTTCCATCTGCTTCGACTTGACGTGTTTAGTTTGGCGAAAAATCTGAATTGTCCATTACAATTTTATGCAGTATTTCTATGGACGCCACAGTATGTGCACGTGCTTTATATGTATTGGTGTTACCATGAATGGATTTCATATGTCCTTGTTCAAAATTATGTTGGTAGCTATAGAAGGTGCTTTGAGGAATCTTATGTATCTTGTACCATGCTTTCTTACAAATAAAATTACCATCAAATCTCATGTCCTTTACTTTTCTAATAATAGGAGGTAGGCT
>LPNX011090954.1:2668-34429 GCA_001517045.1 Pseudotsuga menziesii | reverse complement strand
AAACCTATATTGTAGATTAGTGAAGAATAACATCTATATGGAACTAGAGTAATACAAAATCCCAAGCAATGCTACTTGATGCCACTATTAGTATACTAATATATAGTATAAGTTTTTCGAATTATAAGCGACTGCTAGCTTAGCGACTACTAGCTTTCCTTCTAGCATAAGCATTTCCTTCTAGCATAAGCACATATGCTTATGCTAGAAGGAAAGCTAGCACTCATTAGCTTTCCAATAGAAAAACCCTAGGCATGATGATTGGTGGTTGCTAGGTTATACCTTGATCTTGTGCCATGTGCTCTATTCTGAAATAAGCACATGGCACAAGATCAAGGAAATCTAGTGACTGCTAGCTTTTCTTCTAGCCTAAGCATTTCCTTGTAGCATAAGCACACATGCTTATGATAGAATGAAAGCTAGTAGTCGCTAGCTTTCCAATAGAAAAACCCTGGGCATGGTGATTGGTGGTTGCTAGCTTATACCTTCAGCTTGTGCCATGTGCTCTATTTTGAAAGAAGCACATGGCACAAGATCAAGAAAAACTAGCAACTGCTAGCTTTCTTTCTAACATAGGCATTTCCTTCTATCATAAGCACACATGCTTATGTTAGAAGGAAAGCTATCAGTCGCTAGCTTTCCAATAAAAAAACCCTATCCATGGTGATTGGTGGTTGCTAGATTATACCTTGATCTTGTGCCATGTGCTCTATTTTGAAATAAGCACATGGCACAAGATCAAGGAAAGCTAGCGACTGCTAGCTTTCCTTCTAACATAAGCATTTCCTTCTGGCATAGGCACACATGCTTATGCTAGAAGGAAAGCTAGCAGTCACTAGCTTCCAATAGAAAAACCCTGGGCATGGTGATTGGTGGTTACTAGCTTATACCTTGAACTTGTGTCATGTACTCTATTTTGAAAAAAGCATGTGGCACAAGATCAAGGAAAGCTAGCGACTACTAGCTTTCCTTCTAACATAAGAATTTCCTTCTTGCATAAACACACATGCTGATGCTAGAAGGAAAGGTAGCAGTTGTTATCTTTCCAATAGAAAAATCCTGAGCATGGTGATTGGTGGTTGCTAGCTTATACCTTGAGATTGTGCCATGTGCTCTATTTTGAAATAAGCACATGGCACAAAATCAAGGAAAGCTAGCGACTGCTAGCTTTCCTTCTAGCATAAGCATTTCCTTCTAGCACAAGAACACATGCTTATGCTAGAATGAAATCTATCAGTCGCTAGCTTTCCAATAGAAAAAATCTGGCATGGTGATTGGTGGTTGCTTGCTTATACCTTGATCTTCTGCCATGTAATCTATTTAGAAATAAGCACATGGCACAAGATCAAGAAAAGCTAGCAACTTCTAGCTTTCCTTCTAGCATAAGCACACATGCTTATGCTAGAAGGAAAACTAGCAGTCGCTAGCTTTCCAATAGAAAAACCCTAGCCATGGTGATTGGTGGTTACTAGCTTATACCTTGTTCTTGTGCCATGTGCTCTGTTTTGAAATCAGCACATGGCATAAGATCAAGGAAATCTAGTGACTGCTAGCTTTCCTTTGAGCATAACCATTTCCTTCTAGCATAAGAACACATGCTTATGCTAGAAGGAAAGCTAGCAGTCGCACGCTTTCCAATAGAAAAACTCTGGCATGGTGATTGGTAGTTGCTAGCTTATACCTTGATCTTGTGCCATGTGCTCTATTTTGAAATAAGCACATGGCACAAGATAAAAAAAAGCTAGCAACTGTTAACTTTCCTTCTAGCATAAGCACACATGCTTATGCTTGAAGGAAAGCTAGCAGTCGCTAGCTTTCTAGTAGAAAAACCCTGGACATGGTGATTGGTGGTTGCTAGCTTATACCTTGAGCTTGTGCCATGTAATATATTTCGAAACAAGCACATGGCACCAGATCAAGGAAAGCTGACGATTGCTAGCTTTCCTTATAACCTAAGCATTTCCTTCTAGCATAAGCAGACATGCTTACGCTACAAGGAAAGCTAGCAATAAAAAAACCCTGACCACAGTGATTGGTGGTTGCTAGCTTAAACCTGGAACTTGTGCCATGTGCTCTATTTTGAAATAAGCACATGGCACTAAATAAAGTAAAGCTAGCGACTGCTAGCTTTCCTTCAAGCATAAGCACACATGCTTATGTTTGAAGCAAAGCTAGCAGTTGCTTGTTTTCCAATAGAAAAACCCTGGCCATGGTGATTGGTGGTTGCTAGCTTATACGTTGATCTTGTGCCATGTACTTTATTTTTAAATAAGCACATGGCACAAGATCAGGGAAAGCTAGCGATTGGTAGCTTTCCTACTAGCATAAACATTTCCTTATAGCATAAGCAAACATGCTTATCCTAGAAGGAAAGCTAGCAGTCGCTAGCTTTCCAATAGAAAAACCCTGGTCATGGTGATTGGTGGTTGTTGGCTTAGGCCTTGATCTTGTGCCATGTGCTCTATTTTGAAATAAGAGCATGGCACAAGATCAAGGAAATCTAGCAACTGCTAGATTTCCTCCTAGCATAAGCATTTCTTCTAGCATAAGCACACATGCTTATGCTAGAATGAAATCTAGCAGTCTCTAGCTTTCTAGTAGAAAAACCCTGGTCATGGTGATTAGTGGTTGCTCGCTTATACCTTGAGCTTGTGCCATGTGCTCTATTTTGAAACAAGCACATGGCACCAGATCAAGGAAAGCTAGCGACTATTAACTTTCCTTCTAACATTAGCATTTCCTTCTAACATAAGCACACATCTTATGCTAGCAGGAAAGCTATCAGTCGCTAACTTTCCAGTAGAAAAATATTGGTCATGGTGATTGCTGGTTGCTAGCTTATACCTTGTTCTTGTGCCATGTGCTCTATTTTGAAATCAGCACATGGCACAAGATCAAGGAAAGCTAGCGACTGCTAGCTTTCCTTTGAGCATAAGCATTTTCTTCAAATATAAGAACACATGCTTATGCTAGAAGGAAAGCTAGCAATCGCTAGCTTTCCAATAGAAAAACTATGGCATGGTGATTGGTAGTTGCTAGCTTATACCTTGATCTTGTGTCATGTGCTCTATTTTGAAATAAGCACATGGCACAAGATCAAGGAAAGTTAGCAACTGTTAGCTTTCTTTCTAGCATAAGCATTTCCTTCTAGCATAAGCACACATGCTTATGTTTGAAGGAAAGCTAGCAGTCGCTAGCTTTCATGTAGAAAAACCCTGGGCATGGTGATTGGTGTTTGCTAGCTTATACCTTGACCTTGTGCCATGTGATCTATTTCGAAATAAGTAGAAGGCACCAGATCAAGGAAAGCTAGCGATTTCTAGCTTTCCTTCCAACAGAAGCATTTCCTTCTAGCATGAGCACACATGCTTATGCTAGACGGAAAGCTAGCAGTTGCTAGCTTTCCAATAGAAAAACCCTGGCATGGTGATTGGTGGTTGCTTGCTTATACCTTGATCTTCTACCATGTAATATTTTTAGAAATAAGCACATGGAACAATATCAAGGAAAGCTAGCAACTGGTAGCTTTCCTTCTAGCATAAGCACACATGCTTATGCTAGAAGGAAAACTAGCAGTCGCTAGCTTTCCAATAGAAAAACCCTGGCCATGGTGATTGGTGGTTACTAGCTTATATCTTGTTCTTGTGCCATGCGCTCTATTTTTAAATCAGCACATGGCAGAAGATCAAGGAAAGCTAGCGACTGCTAGCTTTCCTTCTAGCATAAGCATTTCCTTCTAGTATAAGAACACATGCTTATGCTAGAATGAAATCTATCAGTCGCTAGCTTTCCAATAGAAAAACTCTGGCATGGTGATTGGTGGTTGCTTGCTTATACCTTGATCTTCTGCCATGTAATCTATTTAGAAATAATCACATGGCACAAGATCAAGAAAAGCTACCAACTGCTAGCTTTCCTTCTAGCATAAGCACACATGCTTATGCTAGAAGGAAAACTAGCAGTCGCTAGCTTTCCAATAAAAAAACCCTGGCCATGGTGATTGGTGGTTACTAGCTTATACCTTGTTCTTGTGCCATGTGCTCTATTTTGAAATTAGCACATGGCATAAGATCAAGGAAAGCTAGCGACTGCTAGCTTTCCTTTGAGCATAAGCATTTTCTTCTAGCATAAGACCACATGCTTATGCTAGAAGGAAAGCTAGTAGTCGCTAGCTTTCCAATAAAAAAACTCTGGCATGGTGATTGGTAGTTGCTAGCTTATACCTTGATCTTGTGCCATGTGCTTATTTTAAAATAGAGCACATGGCACAAGATCAAAAAAAGATAGCAACTGTTAACTTTCCTTCTAGCATAAGCACACATGTTTATGCTTGAAGGAAAGCTAGCAGTCGCTAGATTTATAGTAGAAAAACTCTGGACATGGTGATTGGTGGTTGCTAGCTTATACCTTGAGCTTGTGCCATGTAATCTATTTTTAAATAAGCACGTGGCACCAGATCAAGGAAAGCTGACGATTGCTAGCTTTCCTTCTAACCTAAGCATTTCCTTCTAGCATAAGAAAACATGCTTACGCTATAAAGAAAGCTAGCAGTTGCTAGCTTTCCAATAGAAAAACCCTGGCCACAGTGATTGGTGGTTGCTAGCTTAAACCTGGAACTTGTGCCATGTGCTCTATTTTGAAATAAGGACATGGCACTAAATAAAGGAAAGCTAGCGACTGCTAGCTTTCCTTCAAGCATAAGTACACATGCTTATGATTGAAGCAAAGCTAGCAGTTGCTTGTTTTCCAATAGAAAAACCCTGGCCATGGTGATTGGTGGTTGCTAGCTTATACCTTGATCTTGTGCCATGTGCTTTATTTTTAAATAAAGCACATGGCACAAGATCAAGGAAAGTTAGCGACTGCTAGCTTTCCTTCTACCATAAACATTTCCTTATAGCATAAGCAAACATGCTTATGCTAGAAGGAAAGCTAGTAGTCGCTAGCTTTCCAATAGAAAAACCCTGGTCATGGTGATTGGTGGTTGTTGGCTTAGGCCTTGATCTTGTGCCATGTGCTCTATTTTGAAATAAGAGCATGGCACAAGATCAAGGAAAGATAGAAACTACTAGCTTTCCTCCTAGCATAAGTATTTCTTCTAGCATAAGCACACATGCTTATGCTAGAAGAAAAGCTAGCAGTCTCTAGCTTTCTAGTAGAAAAACCTTGGTCATGGTGATTAGTGGTTGCTAGCTTATACCTTGAGCTTGTGCCATGTGCTCTATTTTGAAACAAGCACATGGCACCAGATCGAGGAAAGCTAGCGACTATTAACTTTCCTTCTAGCATTAGCATTTCCTTGTAACATAAGCACACATGCTTATGCTAGAAGGAAAGCTATCAGTCGCTAACTTTCCAGTAGAAAAATATTAGTCATGGTGATTGGTGGTTGCTAGCTTATACCTTGTTCTTGTGCCATGTGCTCTATTTTGAAATCATAACGTGGCACAAGATCAAGGAAAGCTAGCGATTTCTAGCTTACCTTTGAGCATAAGCATTTCCTTCAAACATAAGAACACATGCTTATGCTAGAAGGAAAGGTAGCAATCGCTAGCTTTCCAATTGAAAAACTCTGGCATGGTGATTGGTAGTTGCTAGCTTATACGTTGATCTTCTGTCATGTGCTCTATTTTGAAATAAGCACATGCCACAAGATCAAGGAAAGTTAGAAACTGTTAGATTTCCTTTTAGCATAAGCATTTCCTTCTAACATAAGCACACATGCTTAGGCTTGAAGGAAAGCTAGCAACCGCTAGCTTTCATGTAGAAAAACCATGTGCATGGTGATTGGTGGTTGCTAGCTTATACCTTGACCTTGTGCCATGTGATCTATTTCGAAATAAGCAGAAGGCACCAGATTAAGGAAAGCTAGCGATTGCTAGCTTTCCTTCCAACATAAGCATTTCCTTCTAGCATGAGCACACATGCTTATGCTAGAAGGAAAGCTAGCAATTGATAGCTTTCGAATAGAAAAACCCTGGCATGGTGATTGGCGGTTGATTGCTTATACCTTGATCTTCTGCCGTGTAATCTATTTAAAAATAAGCACAAGGCACAAGATCAAGGAAAGCTAGCAACTGCTAGTTTTCCTTCTAGCATAAGCACACATGCTTATGCTAGAAGGAAAACTAGCAGTCATTAGCTTTCCAATAGAAAAACCTCGGCCATGGTGATTGGTGGTTAATAGATTATACCTTGTTCTTGTGCCATGTGTTCTATTTTGAAATCAGCACATGGCATCAGATCAAGAAAAGATAGCGATTGCTAGCTTTCCTTCTAGCATAAGCATTTTCTTCTAGCATAAGAACACATGCTTATGCTAGAATGAAATCTATCAGTCGCTAGCTTTCCAATAGAAAAACTCTGGCATCGTGATTGGTGGTTGCTTGCTTATACCTTGATCTTCTGCCATGTAATCTATTTAGAGATAAGCACATGGCAAAAGATCAAGGAAAGCCAGCAACTGCTAGCTTTCCTTCTAGCATAAGCACACATGCTTATGCTAGAAGGAAAACTAGCAGTCGCTAGCTTTTCAATAGAAAAAACCTGGCCATGGTGATTGGTGGTTACTAGCTTATACCTTGTTCTTGTGCCATGTGCTCTATTTTGAAATCAGCACATGGCATAAGATCAAGGAAATCTAGCAACTGCTAGCTTTCCTTTGAGCATAAGTATTTCCTTCTAGCATAAGAACACATGCTTATGCTAGAAGGAAAGCTAGCAGTCGTTAGCTTTCCAATAGAAAAACTATGGCATGGTGATTGGTAGTTGCTAGCTTATACCTTGATCTTGTGCCATGTGCTCTATTTTGAAATAAGCACATGGCACAAGATCAAAAAAAGCTAGCAACTGTTAGCTTTCCTTCTAGCATAACCACACATGCTTATGCTTGAAGGAAAGCTAGCAGTCGCTAGCTTTCTAGTAGAAAAACCCTGAACATGGTGATTGGTGGTTGCTAGCTTATACCTTGAGCTTGTGCCATGTAATCGATTTTGAAATAAGCATATAGCACCAGATCAAGGAAAGCTGACGATTGCTAGCTTTCCTTCTAACCTAAGCATTTCCTTCTAGCATAAGCAGACATGCTTACGTTAGAAGGAAAGCTAGCAGTTGCTAGCTTTCCAATAGAAAAACCCTGGCCACAGTGATTGGTGGTTGCTAGCTTAAACCTGGAGCTTATGCCATGTGCTCTATTTTGAAATAAGCACATGGAACTAAATAAAGGAAAGCTAGCGACTGCTAACTTTCTTTGAAGAATAAGCACACATGCTTATGATTGAAGCAAAGCTAGCAGTTGCTTGTTTTCCAATTGAAAAACCCTGGCCATGGTGATTGGTGGTTGCTAGCTTATACCTTGATCTTGTACCATGTGCTTTATTTTGTGCTTTATTTTTAAATAAAGCACATGGCACAAGATCAAGGAAAGCTAGCGACTGCTAGCTTTCCTTCTAGCATAAACATTTCCTTATAGCATAAGCAAACATGCTTATGCTAGAAGGAAAGCTAGCAATCGCTAGCTTTTCAATAGAAAAACCCTGGTCATGGTGACTGGTGGTTGTTGGCTTAGGCCTTGATATTGTGCCATGTGCTCTATTTTGAAATAAGAGCATGGCACAAGATCAAGGAAATCTAGCAACTGCTAACTTTCCTCCTAGCATAAGCATTTCTTCTAGCATAAGCACACATGCTTATGCTAGAAGGAAAGCTAGCAGTCTCTAGCTTTCTAGTAGAAAAACCCTGGTCATGGTGATTAGTGGTTGCTAGCTTATACCTTGAGCTTGTGCCATGTGCTCTATTTTGAAACAAGCACATGGCACCAGATCAAGGAAAGCTAGCGACTATTAACTTTCCTTCTAGCATAAGCATTTCCTTCTAACATAAGCACACATGCTTATGCTAGAAGGAAAGCTATCAGTCGCTAACTTTCTAGTAGAAAAATCTTGGTCATGGTGATTGGTGGTTGCTAGATTATACCTTGTTCTTGTGCCATGTGTTCTATTTTGAAATCAGCACATGGTAGAAGATCAAGGAAAGTTAGCGACTGTTAGCTTTCCTCTGAGCATAAGCATTTCCTTCAAACATAAGAACACATCCTTATGCTAGAAAGAAAGCTAGCAATCGCTAGCTTTCCAATAGAAAAACTCTGGCATGGTGATTGGTAGTTGCTAGCTTATATCTTGATCTTGTGTCATGTGCTCTATTTTGAAATAAGCACATGGCACAAGATCAAGGAAAGTTAGGAACTGTTAGCTTTCCTTCTAGCATAAGCACACATGCTTATGCTTGAAGGAAAGCTAGCAGTCACTAACTTTCATGTATAAAAACCCTGGGCATGGTGATTGGTGGTTGCTAGCGTATACCTTGACCTTGTGCCATGTGATCTATTTCGAAATAAACAGAAGGTACCAGATCAAGGAAAGCTAGCGATTGCTAGCTTTCCTTCCAACATAAGCATTTCCTTCTAGCATGAGCACACATGCTTATGCTAGAAGGAAAGCTAGCAGTTGCTAGCTTTCCAATAGAAAAACCCTGGCAAGGTGATTGGTGGTTGCTTGCTTATACCTTGATCTTCTGCCATGTAATCTATTTAGAAATAACCACATGGCACAAGATCAAGGAAAGCTAGCAACTGCTAGATTTTCTTCTAGCATAAGCACACATGCTTATGCTAGAAGGAAAACTAGCAGTCGCAAGCTTTCCAATAAAAAAACCATAGCCATGGTGATTTGTGGTTACTAGCTTATACCTTGTTCTTGTGCCATTGCTCTATTTTGAAATCAGCACATGGCAGAAGATCAAGGAAAGCTAGCGACTGCTAGCTTTCCTTATAGCATAAGCATTTCCTTCTAGCATAAGAACACATGCTTATGCTAGAATGAAATCTATCAGTCGCTAGATTTTCAATAGAAAAACTATGGCATGGTGATTGGTGGTTGCTTGCTTATACCTTGATCTGCTGCCATGTAATCTATTTAGAAATAAGCACATGGCACAAGATCAAGGAAAGCTAGCAACTGCTAGCTTTCCTTCTAGCATAAGCACACATGCTTATGCTAGAAGGAAAACTAGCAGTCGCTACCTTTCCAATCGAAAAACCCTGGCCATGGTGATTGGTGGTTACTAGCTTATACCTTGTTCTTGTGCCATGTGCTCTTTTTTGAAATCAGCACATGGCATAAGATCAAGAAAAGCTAGCGACTGCTAGCTTTCCTTTGAGCATAAGTATTTCCTTTTAACATAAGAACACATGCTTATGCTAGAAGGAAAGCTAGTAGTCACTAGCTTTCCAATAGAAAAACTCTGGCATGGTGATTGGTAGTTGCTAGCTTATACCTTAATTTTGTGCCATGTGCTCTATTTTGAAATAAGCACATGGCACAAGATCAAAAAAAGATAGCAACTGTTAGATTTCCTTCTAGCATAAGCACACATGCTTATGCTTGAAGGAAAGCTAGCAGTCGCTAGCTTTCTAGTAGAAAAACCCTGGACATGGTGATTGGTGGTTGCTAGATTATACCTTGAGCTTGTGCCATGTAATATATTTTGAAATAAGCACATGGCACCAGATCAAGGAAAGCTGACGATTGCTAGCTTTCCTTCTAACCTAAGCATTTCCTTCTAGGATAAGCAGACATGCTTACGCTAGAAGAAAAGCTAGCAGTTGCTAGCTTTCCAATAGAAAAACCCTGGCCACAATGATTGGTGGTTGCTATCTTAAACCTGGAGCTTGTGCCATGTGCTCTTTTTTGAAATAAGCACATGGCAGTAAATAAAGGAAAGATAGCGACTACTAGCTTTCCTTCAAGCATAAGCACACATGCTTATGATTGAAGCAAAGCTAGCAGTTGCTTGTTTTCCAATAGAAAAACCCTGGCCATGGTGATTGGTGGTTAATAGCTTATACCTTGATCTTGTGCCATGTGCTTTATTTTTAAATAAAACACATGGCACAAGATCAAGGAAAGCTAGCGACTGCTAGCTTTCCTTCTAGCATAAACATTTCCTTATAGCATAAACACACATGCTTATGTTAGAAGGAAAGCTAGCAGTCGCTAGATTTCCAATAGAAAAACCCTGGTCATGGTGATTGGTGGTTGTTGGCTTAGGCCTTGATCTTGTGCCATGTGCTCTATTTTGAAATAAGAGCATGGTACAAGATTAAGGAAAGCTAGCAATTGCTAGCTTTCCTCCTAGCATAAGCATTTCTTCTAGCATAAGCACACATGCTTATGCTAGAAGGAAAGCTAGCAGTCTCTAGCTTTCTAGTAGAAAAACCCTGGTCATGGTGATTAGTGGTTGCTAGCTTATACCTTGAGCTTGTGCCATGTGCTCTATTTTGAAACAAGCACATGGCACCAGATCAAGGAAAGCTAGCAACTATTAACTTTCCTTCTAGCATAAGCATTTCTTTCTAAAATAAGCACACATGCTTATGCTAGAAGGAAAGCTATCAGTCACTGAATTTCCAGTAGAAATATCTTAGTCATGGTGATTGGTGGTTGCTAGCTTATACCTTGTTCTTTTGCCATGTGCTCTATTTTGAAATCAGCACATGGCACAAGATCGACTGCTAGCTTTCCTTTGAGCATAAGCATTTCCTTCAAGCATAAGAACACATGCTTATGCTAGAAGAAAAGCTAGCAATCGCTAGCTTTCCAATAGAAAAACTCTGGCATGGTGATTGGTAGTTGCTAGCTTATACCTTGATCTTGTGTCATGTGCTCTATTTTGAAATAAGCACATGGCACAAGATTAAGGAAAGTTAGCAACTGTTAGCTTTCCTTCTAGCATAAGTACACATGCTTATGCTTGAAGGAAAGCTAGCAGTCGCTAGCTTTCCTGTAGAAAAACCATGGGAATGGTGATTGGTGGTCGCTAGCTTATACCTTGACCTTGTGCCATGTGATCTATTTCGAAATAAGCAGAAGGCACCAGATCAAGGAAAGTTAGCGATTACTAGCTTTCCTTCCAACATAAGCATTTCCTTCTAGCATGAGCACACAAGATTATGTTAGAAGGAAAGCTAGCAGTTGCTAGCTTTCCAATAGAAAAACCCTGGCCACAGTGATTGGTGGTTGCTAGATTAAACCTGGAGCTTGTGCCATGTGCTCTATTTTGAAATTAGCACATGGCACAATCTGCTCACGCCAAAAGAATCTCAGTGGCTAGATCAACTTGCTCCAAACCATAAGAAACGAAGCAGGACTACTCTTCCCAAATTAGCTGAACATACTTCATTGATTTTATGAAATCAATAATATAAGGAAACTTGATACATTGAATCACAAAAGCATAAGAAATCGAACATAAAATAAGGTTGTCATATTTAATTGGTTCAAAAATACAATGAAGGACAATTTCAATCTTTACAATGCTTCCCCTATTCCTAGAAAACCATGAGTGTTCCCCAACTCAATTTAGTCTCTATACATGCAAACCTCCTTAGCGAATCCTTTTCTATTTCCCTAAATTTCCCTTTAAACCCATTTCCTTGTGTGTTAGTCGGAAGGTGAATCGATTTAATGGTTGATATAATAATTTGTCCAAATTGATTCCCATTTTGAGGGCATGTCCACGAGAGGTTGCCCAATATCCTAGTGATACGTGTACATTCGATTTTAACTGGGGTAAATGGTCAACAACTTTTGTAGCTTGTTTTTCCACTTATAAAACAAATTCACGAAATGGAAATATTTTTTGGTTGATGCGGGTTGCCAAAAGTTCTAGATCTATCAACTACAGTAAAGGAATGAATGCCAAAGAAATTGTAGGGGAAGCGCTTGAACACAGTTCCACTTAGCAAGAAGTCCGATTATACAACGATGGAAAAGAAGTCCGATGTGACATCCACTGAAGGGAAATCCCCTTTGATCTCCTTCTGGCAAGACAAATCGAGCTGCAGTGTACAATGGTATCAAGTTGATTCTCCCACTAACGAATCTGGGAAAAAATCCCTGCACAAATCTCTTGGATCACATGGAAAACGTGACTCTCATCCTGGCTGTCCTCTCTATTTAGCCAAGGTGATCCGACCCTCTATTCATAGAATCTTTGTAGAAGCATTAGTAGCGCCCTGCTCCCTAGTGCGTAAGCGTTTAAGATCCCTCTGCTATCCTTCTAAGTCCCGTGGCCCAGTTTTCTCTAGTCCAACTCATCTAGTGTCAAGATCCGCCAAGTTTTGGAAGCTATGGAGTCTTCTTCAGATTCAGGACCTACGATTGATGAAAGGCTGGATACTTTGGAGCATGCGATGGATCGCCTCAAGCTGCAAATAGATAGTCAAGATCAGCGACTGCAAGAAACCAAGGTGGCTGGAGAACAGAGTTGGAACCTACTCAATGAAGACATCAAGAAGCTCCGAGCAGATCTCTCAGCCTCTCTAGAAAACATGGAGGAATTTAAGGAAGATGTGCAAACAGACTTTAAAGATAATGCAAATACACATGGGGACTTTGGCAAGCGAATCTGTGCTCTGGAGCAGTCGGTCAACAAGCTTCTTGCGAAAATGGACAAGTGATCTTCATAAAAATGGCCTCCTCTTCAAAGCTATCTTCTTCCAGTCTTACACTTCGGCATATAAGAAGCATCTCCTCTCCGTTTTTATGAAGCGTTTCTCTTCTGCTTTTCTTTCCAGACTCAATCTTCTGTTATCTGTTTGCATAAGTATTGTTGTAACCGTTAGCTACTATGATCAAGCCGTTGGGCAAGGATGGATGATTCCCTCACGAGGAACCAAGAATCTTGGCCAGCAATGCTGGTATGGAAATTGTCAAAGTACTCTGTAGCTGATTTGCAGAATCTAATCTAATCTATCCCAATGTTTTGGTAAAAAAAAACGTGAGCATGGAAATTGACCAGTCACATGAAAATTGACCAGGCAAAGGCGTCGCTATCAAATATAGACATCTCAACTCAAGTTATAGGTGTTTCTTGTTAGTTTCTAGCACCGTTTATAGTTCAGTGGCTTCAAGTTTCTTATTGCATTCCCCGTCTCTACCAGATTGTCAATTTCAGCAAATAACCTTCGCAAAGCTCATAATCGAAAAATGGGAAATTTATAGTAGTCATATGGTTTGTGGCAAAAAAAATGACAGCTACAAAGTGAAAACCTACTATTCAAAAAAGGTAACGCTTATGAAGGGGTTTAAAAATGAAATTGTTTTGGAAAATGCCGTTTTTTGTCTCTGTTTTTTACTATTTTTAGATCGTTTCTGCTAGCAGAGCTTGAAACCCATATCATGAGCATAGTTGCTGACAAGCTCTTGGAGAAATTGCAGGCAGACGTCGAGCATAACTGCCGAAAATCTTTTCGAGAATTTGCAGGAAGACATCCAATTTTTCAGGAAGACATCGAATGTTCCGAGAGAATTGAGATTAAAATGTGGCGATGGTTTTTTTTGGGGGGGTTCATCTCTGGGTTATGGCACTGTATAAAAAGTGTCTACAATAAAAAGGTTTTTTTTCTCTCATTTTCAAACCAGTCTACCTCTGGACTAACCAAGGAAAATTCTCCTCCGAGGTTCAGATGAGAGACATATAAATTTTTTAAACCTTCCAAAATTTTATATTAATTTTAGTTGTTAGTTAATAATATTAAATTTAATTATATAATTTTTTCTAAACCTTATAAAATTTCATATTAATTGTTAAACTATCCATAAAGAGTAAATGTAATTTTTTAAAATCAATTCTTTTATTTCATTTCATTGTTTTTTATTGTATCTTCCTTAAAACTATGCATAATCCCATTAGAGTTTCGTTATCAGTAAGCAACAAGGTGGTTAGGCTTGCATTAACATATAGACTAGGGTTCAAAACCCTCCTTGGGAATGATTGTATATATAGCCTTGTAAATATAAGAAGTATCTCTCACAAAACAAAACTATGGATATTAGTTCTTGTTGGTCAGTTTTTGGATGATAGATGAATGAATAATATTACGTGCAATCATTGTGGTGAAAATACTAGCAGTAATGAGCCCAAGGTAATGTCTTATGGATGGATGACCTTGTAAAAGGGAAGGCATTATTTCCCTAAGCCTTTGCACTATTTTTTATTAAACTTTTGATGTGTGTGATTCCACTCTTATGGTCATTTGGATCCACTTTGGATCAAGAGCATGACTTTCATTTTGAAAGAAGGTTTAAGTTAGGAAAGATTGCTCCAATAGATTAGATAAACTCTACAAGAAGGTATGGACGGTTTAGTTAGTGGTAGAGGGTTTCAACCCCTATAAGGGTGAGCCGGACAAGGATAGAACTGACCTAGGATCCTCCGTATGCAGATCCTCCTTATGTAGACGATGCCCAGTATTTCGACATTGATATTTCACTGCCCTTCTCCCCAACAGACACCACCCCAACTGCAATCTCAGAAGACAATCATAGCGAAGATTAATTTGAGTTCAACTTCTCTCTTTGTAATGTAAATCCCCCAAACAAAAATCACTGCATTTCTGCTGTAGATAACTTGTTTTACCAGGGCCAGCTGCTTCCCCTCCAATTAATTCCTACACCTCTTGAACATGGAATTAGTATTATGGATATGCATGCCCCTCTGGACTCTTCTAGTAACATCCCTGCAAGAATCAAAACCCACTACGTCACCAAGTTGAAGATATCTTTGTTTGGATTCAGAAAGTCAGCTGAACATGACATGGATTTGCGGTCTCCTTGTGATGAATATGCAGGTACTGGTATTGTTATGGGCTCTCCTGTTCCGAAGAAGAATAAATTCTTTGCTGTGAAACTAAAGGTGGTGGAAGTACCGCTGGTGTCTCTTTTCAGTAGACAAAATTCTATAAATGCCAAGAGAGATGACAATAATCATGGGTTTCAAAAGAAATCAGAGTCGTTTGATGATGGAGAAGGTCAGTCTTCTAAAAATATGGATAGAGATAACAAGAAAGGCAAGGATATTGTTCATAAGTATGTGAAGAAGATCAGGCTTTTTTATGTTAAAATTTTACAGAGGTCTAATGATAAAATAAGGTCTAGAGATGTGGAGAAACCAGAAGATAGAAATAGACAGAAAAATAGCAGATGTCAGAGTTTAGAGAGAAGTGACAAGCAGATGTCATTCTCAGATTTCTCTGGTAACCTGAAGATGGTTTACAAGCAAATTTTGGGTAAAGGGAAACAACAAGCTTCTGATATGCAGCAGCATTTTCCTAACAGCTACTACCGTAGTGAAAGCACATTGATGGAGTTACAGAGTGCCATCCAAGGAGCCATTTCCCATTGCAAGGAGTCCAATTACATTCATGATGGCGAGTAGGTTGGTAGCAACCCTAATATGTCAGTACTGCCAAATCCTCTTATTGTTTTTGCAATGGTGCTTGCTGAGGCTTATAGGGATTCCTCTCCTTGTTTTGTATGCTGATCTTGATAGCCATTTCTCTTATGTTTTCAGTGTTCACAGTGATCCCTGTAGATCCTAAAAGGCATCACTGCTTATCACTCTTATTCCTTTTGCAACGGTCTCTATTGGAGCAACATTGAAAATGCATAAAATAATCTTTAATTTTAATGTTTTCACTTTCTTCCATGGCTTCTACCATGCTTCAAACTAGGCCTTCTCTTCTCTAACCAGTTATCAGAATTGTTTAGAAGTCCTGGTATTATTTCTGTGTGATATTTCAAATTTGAACTCCAATAAGTATACTCCATTAGCAATGGACTAAACGCTTCTCAATTCCTTTGATTGCAGACACCCCAAACTGTCCAAATTTCAGATGCTTGGCTGATACATAGAAGAGGGTTCTTATGGAGGAAGACAGCAAGGTTATTGCTCCAAGTTCCATTGAATAACTACAATTGTTTTTCCGACAAAGTCATAGAAAGCTGTAGTCGATCTTCAAAGGAAACCAGATAATTAGAAGCATAGAAGAGTGTGAATATCACTTGTTTTGATAGGTCCATTATTATCTGTCATGTGTTCAAGGTTTGTCAACATTGTATATATAATATATCTTGATTTTCATGTCTCCACTATGCTTTAATTTAATATGCAATGTTCTTAATACATAGTTGTTCATCCTATTTTGATTGAAGATGAAGTTTTTAAGATCTAAATCTTAGCCTCTAGATTAAATTTGTTCATCCTATGAAATTTTTAAGATCTAAATCTTAACCTCTATCAAATTCGAGGGCGATTAAATTTTTTAAAGCGTAAAAATCATTTTTAGTGTAATACTGAACTTAATATTTGGATGAGACTCTCAATACAATAAGCTGCAAATTATTTGAGCGTGACAGTTTCTTCGATTCACAAAGGCTGGCATTGAAGTATCCTTCCCGTATTATCAAGTGGGTATGTAATACATTTATGCTGCATTTGACCTGTAAGATTGTTTGCCATTGTGATCAATTAACTCTAAATTTGATTTCGGCTGTTTTTGCTCGTTAATGGATCTGCTAGTTTCATTTTGAATCGATTCTCAGCAATTGTGTCTGGCAGGCATAAAAACACACCATACAAGCATGAGGCAAGGCACAATACATTTATCTCTCATGTTGAGACTTGAATTTGGCTTAATTGTAGTAATCTTTTCATAGATCTTTGTTGGGCCAAGCCCAACCAAAGCATTTCTCTTCAGGTTGATTACAATGTTTTTTCACACTTGCTGCAAGACGATCCCAAACTAAATTAAGAATTACATTCATATCGACGCTTGGTTTTCCATGGTTTAGACATCATGAAGATCAGAAGAAAATTAAAAACAATTTTTTTCCTTTTCCTTCAACTGCTTCAAATTGTCCTATCTTGAATGCATATACAGTGAAGAGATTGAAAGAAGTGTCAATGTTGCAGTTCTTTGAGTGAATTACAGTGAATAAATGAAGAAATTAAAAGAGGTATCAATGTTGAAGTTCTTGATTCAGCGATGAACATGAACTGGAACTCCTTCCCTAAAGAAAATCAATGGTTATGATGTAACTATTCACAGATCATAAATACATTCAATGATGACACCAAATAACATGCGCTGGCATCATCACCGAGTCAGGTGGACCGTGGCAGTCTGGCAGCCATTGCATAGTGCAATATTAAATTGCTAATGGTCTTCCACTGTTACACGATATTAGAGCCTACATCTACATATGCTTATGCAAGATTTTGACGGGTGAGCTGCACATCTAAACGTCAAATTGACGGGTTGAACATTTTTATCCCTGTCCATTTTGACGTCTGCAATTTATGAAAGACAGTCAAATACGTTTTAAAACCGAAAAAACGTCTTGTAGCAGGTCAAATTCCAAGCCTGGGTAGGTCCATTCAATCACTTTCGCATGCGGAATTGCTGTGCATGGATTTGATGATTTTGACTGGATTCCAACTTCGATAGTTGTGTCCTAAGCAGCTTTCCACTGAGAATCTGTTGAGAACTTATATTCTTTATTACAAGATGACGGAGGGTTTTGGTATTTATAGAGAAGCTAGTAACCCTGTTTAACGGAAATCAATGATTCCAAGACAAATTGATATCTGTGTGGTTGAGCCGAGACATGTCAGGTAATGGAGAAGTGCAGACGATGAGCCACATATTCAATACAGAATGCCTGTCACTCGAAGCATGCAGTACGCGTTTTTCAATTTGCTGGTCGTCTACAATCGTTTCAGTGACAGAACCCGCTGTGTAGAATCGTAGCCTCTAAAAGATATTGGGAAAATTATCTCCCACCCACGGAACATCGAATGATATGGACAAGAAATTCCCACCAACATGCCCACAGAACATGTTGCAACCAAATAATTGCACATAATGATTGACTAGGGCCACAGAGTAAATAGATTACTTGATCGTGGACATGGCATATTCATCTTTTCGTGGCATATCCATAATCATAACAGTATTTTTATGTAGCATAAATCATCTTAGTTTCAGTTATAATTTTATCCAAATTTAAATTTCCATATTGGAGGTTTTGAACATAAAACATTGTTGAGTTATGAGTACTTTTGGTTCGATCTTTGTTAATGGGTGAAGTGAACAATAACAACCTTAAGATTCCCAAACTTCAATACAGCTAGGACTTCTAAACTTCAATCAAATTTAATCCAAAAAATAACAATACAATGTGTGAAAACCTAAAATTGCTATGAGGTTTTGGCCCAGTCTACCCTAAAAGCCTTCATACACCTTAAAATATGGAATGCTCACAATGCAATATATAGTGCTTTATAATTTCTCAGATCGCTTATTATACCTTAACATTAACTATATTTAACGTTGCTTTGTTAATCTAGCAAAGCTTGCCAACCCAAATATGATAAATACATATCATAGAGCTATTTATCTCACCCTATTTGATGTGATTTCTTACCCTGGGGATAAGGGTGGCCAGGCTTCACCTATTGCCTAGGTTTATTTTCCAAGTCTGGCATTTCACACCCACCTTGGATTTGATATTCATAACGAATATATATATTCACACAGGGACTGAAATATGTATACTCAGCCTTGCTGAAAGATCAAATGCTCAAACGACAGTTCTGGAGCAATAGACATGTATTCATGGGAAGTTGACCATTGTGAATCGGTGGAAGATAGAACGCTACCACATATGGCTACAATTTTTCTCTATCAACAACATAAAATTGTTTTGATAGCAGGAAATGGAAATCGTTGCCAATTGATTGTCTACCCTTTGCATTATAATTGATCAATCAACCATTGTTTGTACTTAGAATTAATCTATACCTAATACCACAAACGAAGCAACATCTCCCTGATACTACCATCACTATATACAGGTAAATTCAAGCATTCGACAAAAGCAATTCTATTATAACTCAAGACAGGTAATAAGATAGTAATAAAACTAGGGAGAAAGGCGATGCTACTAGGGAGAAAGGCGATGCTACCTAGAACAACAGACTTCCAACCTGAAGCATATCTTTCCAGGGTTATGGGCCCACCACGCTTCCAATCCTCGGACCTGTGGGTTATGGGTGATCGTATTCTCCTCAAATGCACAGATCGCACCCTTGCACAGCGATCGCTCTCTCCACAAATGCACAGATCACACAGATCCCCGATCTGCCCCGGACGCAGCATGCACAGCCGTGTTTTTATAATACCTACAGGGATGCCTTTAATGCATAGGAAAAACGCACCGGAAATGCATGGCTATGAAGCACTTTAACGCACAAAAATTTTCCCTCTATGCTAATGCACTGAGTGTAGCACTTAATGCACAGGAACGCACAGGAAATGCATGGCTATGAAGCACTTTAACGCATAGAAATTTTCCCTCCATGCTAACGCACTGAGTGTAGACTTTAAGCACAGGAAATGCATGGCTATCTAGCACTTAACGCACAGAAATTTGCCCTCCATGCTAACGCACTGAGTGTAGCCTTCACGCACAGGAAATGCATGGCTATTTAGCACTTAACGCACATAAATTCACCCTCCATGCTAACGCACTGAGTGTAGCCTTCACGCCCAGGAAATGCATGGCACGGTTAGATTCAGATTTGAAATTCCCCCTCGCGCGGGTTGAATTCAAGTTTCAAATTGATGTGCGGGTTAGATTCAGATTTGAAATTCCCCCTCGCGCGCGGGTTGAATTTCAAATTTCAAATTTCAATGCTGTGCCAGTATTCGATTTTATTTGAATTAAATAAGCATTCTATTTTATGGTGTTCTTTTCAAAATCATCTATCAATTTTTGAATACATTATATTCAATGTCTATTTAATTTAATGTCCAATGCTAAATCTCTAATGTTATCATAAAACCTATCTCAACTTGAGATTGATTAGACAACAAAAGAAATTAAAAATAAAAATTTATTTTCACTTAAAAATCCACCCTTGAGATGGATATATACTATTTCATTTACATTATGATAATTTAAATAAAGATAAGTATATACTATTTTATTTACATTCTCGTAATTTAAATATAAAATAACTAAAAAAATGATTTGTTTATTTTTTTCATATATAATTTTTTTTTTTTAGTCTTTAATTAATATCTATCTATACTACTTTTTAAAATGTGATAATTTAATTTGAAGATCTAAAAAATCAACATGGTTGGCATCATTTGTTTTCACATTAGATTTTATATATTTGAAACTTTCTTTTCATTTGACCTTACTAACATGTGACACACAATATATATGACATGTCTCTTCCACATTGCAAGTTTCTCACTTCCCTCAATGCATTTATCTATATTTGAGGATTTGTGTTGATTTTCAAGTTAAATATCACCATAACCATGGGAATAATGAAAGTCATTGTTCACAAAACCATGTTCATTTTTATGTTAATGTTGATTTTTGGTGCAAACTAAGAGAAATGTGCAACATCCATTAAAGTTAAGGTATTGCATTGATTAAATTGGTGAGATTTTATCACAATGAACTGATGAAGTTTGAGTTTTAGACATCGTAATTTGGTTCTACTTAATTATGCTCATTAGTATGGTGTTCCCTTCCTTCCTTTGCATGCCCTCTTCCTTCCTCTGTCTGCCTTGTAAATGTATGTATGTGTGAATAATAATAATAAATAAATAAAGATGATACCTCTATCTTGTGGCTTCTTGGCATTGTTGTTAACCATTAGCAAGATTTATGTTTTTTACATCTCACTTTTGTTACATAAAGATTGGTACATGTATTGTTAAAAGTTCCAACATATCCTGACCATTATATCGATAGGGGAATCCATAAAGATAATGGTTCACTTAGTTTAACATAATCGTTGATTAGTTGTAGGGCGGTTATGCTTGCTTGTTTGAATTGCCCCTCCCTACTTTAAGTACGTTGATATTATTTATATAACAATATGGGGATGTCCACATATGTCCACAGAGGATTGAATGGTAATGCTTCTACATTTTCCACTCCCCCCCCTTGCCATGTCCCACTTTGGTTGTGGAATACGTGATTATACTTGTAATTTGCTCAACTTGCCAATCCCGTGCTTCTCACTCGTTTATCGACCATTACTCTCTTGACGTCTTCCATTACTCTCTCAACGTCCAACTTCACTGCTTTCTCGATTGAGACACTATCTGGGATGCTATATATTAAGTCCTCTTACTTCACTGCCTTCTCTATTGATGGACTATCTGATACGCTATAAGACATAAGGAAGAAATATAGAAAAAAGATGAAGAAATTATAAGAAGAAGAGGATGAAGTAGGACAGTAGGCTGCCATTCATCGTTGGTAGAGGAAGTGTGATAATGGAAGAAGTCCGGACAATTTTGAGTAACGCCTTGGTTGCCTTTCAACTCTGCCTTGGATTATGGAAGATCGGTAAGCTCATTATATAAATTGTATATAATTTATATAATAACTTATACATACAAATAAACTGCTAGCTTTTGGGCTCGAGGCGTTTGAGGCTGAGCGCGCGCGTTGGATAGGGTTTCAGGCACAGCCATGGCCGCCCCTGGGGGCGAGGATCCCCTTCCTCCCCCCCTTCTTGCTGAGATGGATGCATTTCGGAGGCTCGTTGTAGGTGGTGGGAAGAGACCAACTCCTCCCCTGGTCCCAAAATTCATCAAAATGTAGTGAGTTTGGATGATAAAATTACAAGTTAAGTGAATGTTCAAGTGTAATATAATAAAAATAAATTACAAGTCAAGTTAATGTTTAAGTGTAATATAATATTGCTTATGGTATTCTCCAGAACCACATCAGTGTGCATGTTACAATATGGAACACTAAGACATATAGTAATATTTTAGTTTGTTGAGGCATCTATAATAATTCAATGTTTATGTATCTAACTTAATATAAGGTACATCGATGTCATTTGTTTGATAGTACACCAATATGATGATATGTAGTTACAATCACTTGTGAGTACAACATCTATAAGGGCATAAGTGATTTGTGTATCAATAAGAGCATCAATTTGTTTAGTAAATAGAAGGTTGTATGTGTTCAATAACTAGAATTTTGTATCAATAAGAGCATCAATGTGTTTAGTAAGTATAAGAGCATTGATCCATGTAATGGTGACAAAAGAAATGTTATGTTCTGGTTCAATGTTTGACATAACTCATTGGTTCAACAATATATAGCAGACTAGGAAAGCCTAATCAAATGTTTGACATAAATCATTGGAGTGGAAATAGCCATGCATACATAGCAAAATATCAAATTACTACATAAAAGATTCAACCAACAACATGAATTACACGAGGACTCTCATCCAATCACGTATTTAATTATTCCCAGCACATGATTATCACATTTCAATGGAATACATGGAACCTTAATATAACATATAATGCTCATCATGTATCACAAAAGGATCAAACTTGGTATCTTGCCATCGTTCATCTTTGAACCTTTAGAGGATCGATATTTCCAACATAAGTTCGTGAGTACGAATTATAGATGTACATATATAGGAAAGTGCAACATAAAACATTACTAGAAAGGACAATGGACATAAATTGCATGCCGTCGGCTCCTGTAAGTGTGCAAGTGCATGCCGTTGGCATGCCAGGAGACCAACGGATTCGACGGTTCGTCGATCCGACCTCCGGTTGCCGAGATATGTCAAGCCCTAGGTCGCATGAAAATGTCGTTCAAGGACACTAGGTCAATCTTGGTCCGGGAGCAAAAAACCAAACGAAGCAACGAAAGTGCATGCCGTTGGCTCCTGCAAGTGTGCATGGGCAACACTGACATGGGTACACCACCAACACTTGCTCGGTCTAGGGTTTTCCAGAGTTGACCCACCAATGCCAGATTTGCATTGAGGTACACTGGGCAAAAAACTAGTTTAGGAAATGACTGTACAATGGATTCATTGGGCCATGAGGACACGATAGAGAGGAACCCCTAGGGGTAATGGCATTCCAGGAGACCAACGGATTCAACGGTTCGTCGATCCGACCTCCGGTTGCCGAGATATGTCAAGCCCTAGGTCGCATGAAAATGCTATTCAAGGACACTAGGTCAATATTGGTTCGGGAGCAAAAAACCAAACGGAGCAACGAAAGTGCATGCTGTCAGCTCCTGCAAGTGTGCATGGGAAATGCCGACGTGGGTAGATCACCAACACTTGCTCGGTCTAGGGTTTTGCAGAGTTGACCCACCAATGCCAGATTTGCATTGAGGTGCACTGGGCAAAAAACTAGTTTAGGAAATGACTGTACAACAGAGTCATTGGGCCATGAGGACACAAGAGAGAGGGCCCCCTAGGGGTAATGGCATGCCAGGAGACCAACGGATTTGACGGTTCGTCGATCCGACCTCCAGTTGCCGAGATATGTCAAGCCCTAGGTCGCATGAAAATGTCGTTCAAGGACACTAGGTCAATCTTGGTTCGGGAGAAAAAACCAAACGGAGCAACGAAAGTGCGTGCCGTCGGCTCCTGAAAGTGTGCATGGGAAATGCCGATGTGGGTAGACCACCAACACTTGCTCGGTCTAGGGTTTTGCAGAGTTGACCCACCAATGCCAGATTTGCATTGAGGTGCACTGGGCAAAAAACTAGTTTAGGAAATGACTGTACAACAGAGTCATTGGGCCATGAGGACACAAGAGAGAGGGCCCCCTAGGGGTAATGGCATGCCAGGAGACCAACGGATTTGACGGTTCGTCGATCCGACCTCCAGTTGCCGAGATATGTCAAGCCCTAGGTCGCATGAAAATGTCGTTCAAGGACACTAGGTCAATCTTGGTTCGGGAGAAAAAACCAAACGGAGCAACGAAAGTGCGTGCCGTCGGCTCCTGAAAGTGTGCATGGGAAATGCCGATGTGGGTAGACCACCAACACTTGCTCGGTCTAGGGTTTTGCAGAGTTGACCCACCAATGCCAGATTTGCATTGAGGTGCACTGGGCAAAAAACTAGTTTAGGAAATGACTGTACAACGGCGTCATTGGGCCACGAGGACACGAGAGAGAGAGAAACCTAGGGGTAATGGCATGCCAGGATACCAACGGATTTGACGGTTCGTCGATCCAACCTCTGGTTGCCAAGATATCTCAAGTTCCAGGTCGCATCAAAATGTCGTTCAAGGACACTAGGTCAATCTTGGTCCGGGAGTAAAAAACCAAACGGAGCAATGAAAGTGTGTGCCGTCGGCTCCTGCAAGTGTGCATGGGAAATTCCAACACAGGTAGAGCACCAACACTTGCTCGGTCTAGGGTTTTGCAGAGTTGACCCACCAATGCCAAATTTGCATTGAGGTGCACTGGGCAAAAAACTAGTTTAGGAAATGACTGTACAACGGAGTCATTGGGCCACGAGGACATGAGAGAGAGGGGCCCCTAGGGGTAATGGCATGCCAAGAGATCAACGGATTCGACGGTTCGTCGATCTGACCTCCGGTTGCCGAGATATGTCAATCCCTAGGTCGCATGAAAATGCCGTTCAAGGACACTAGGTCAATCTTGGTCCGGGAGCAAAAAACCAAACGGAGCAACGAAAGTGCATGCCGTCAGCTCCTGCAAGTGTGCATGGGAAATGCCAACGTGGGTAGACCACCAACACTTGCTCGGTCTAGGGTTTTGCAGAGTTGACCCACCAATGCCAGATTTGCATTGAGGTGCACTGGGCAAAAAACTAGTTTAGGAAATGACTGTACAACGGAGTCATTGGGCCATGAGGACACGAGGGAGAGGGCCCCCTAGGGGTAATGGCATGCCAGGAGACCAACAGATTTGACAGTTCGTCGATACAACCTCCGGTTGCCGAGTTACAATGAGATGCAAGTCGCATGAAAATGTTGTTCAGGGACACTTTTACTACAAGCTAGGAATTGCATACGAGCTAGTATAAACCGTAGTTTGTAGTATAAACTCGTGTTTATAGTTTAAGCCCGAGATTTTGGAAAGCATAGTCTGTAGGTTAAACCCTAGTTTCTAGTTTTATTTGATGTTTAGTTGATAAGAAAAATAGTATTATATCTCCTTTAACATCTTAAAATAATTTTCACAATTTAAAAATTTATTTTCCTTTTATATTATGATTTTAATTAATGTTTAAAAAAAAATTAAGTAATATTTGTTTTAAATAAGTATTTAAGGTTCATTTATAATTAATGAAAAAGGATAAAAAGTATCCATGTAAAAAATATAAGTTGAAAATTATATAAAATGTTATTATTAAAATTTTAAATTGGTACATGATTTTATCATTTTAAATATTTTTGAGAGTGTTTGGAGAGGAAGTCATTACGTGCCAAGACTGCCACCTATACATAATTCTAAAACAAATGAGGGGTTCAAAAATACATCTCCAATATGTATACTCTATAAAGGAGGAGACAGTAATCCAATAATAGATAATAAAAAAAAAAATTTAAATCAGCAAAGGAACTCCTAAAGTACATTAGTACATTAGAGACCAAGGAAGATACTCTGATCTACCTAAGAGGAACTATTAGATTGTGGAAGATGCTTTGAGATGGAACTCCAAATATTTGCGATATTGCAATCAAAGTTTTCTCAAGGATGGTTAGTTCCTAAACTATTGAGAGGAGTTGGTAACAAGTTTGATTTACCTCACTATAACTACAGGAGATTTGAGTTATGTAGTTGCAATTGTGTCATGATTTATAGCAAGTCCCAAAGATGTTCACTTGAAAGAAACAAAGAAAATCTAAAGGTATGTCAGTGGGATTGAATATGTGCAGGGTAATGTCATCAAATTGGTTGGATACATGTATTCAAATAAAGCGAGTTACATAGAGGAAAGAAAGTCTGCCATACCTTACTCTTTTAGCATGGGATCAAGAGAAATTTCAAGAATTAGCAAGAAGCAACTAATAATCATAGTGTCCCCCACATAGAAAAATACGAGGCAATAGTCCATGCATCATGTGAAACAAGGGGTTTTAGCTATTTGGAATCTTCAAGAGATCCAATCCACACCCCTTCAACACCCCTTCATTCTAAAAGCTAGTGTTTGATTTAACTCGAGAAGAATTTGATGTTCCATGAAAGAACCAAGTATATAAAGATACAATGCCTCTCCATCCAGTCTGAGGTGCAAAACTAAGAGATTGATGTCTTTACTGCATAACAAGATCAGCATTCAAGCCTCTTCATGAAAGCATGGATAGGGAGAAATTTCAAAAAATTAGAGAAAAAGCCTATGTAAAAGAAAATAATAAAGGCATTAAAGGGGTGTTTAAGGTGCAACTCCCATTTCAGTTGCGTAACCTACTTTTCTATACTTCACAACGAGGTCAAATTTTTGAGTCTTTACAACTCTAAGGGGTGCAATCTATTTTTGGGTTAGCATATTTTTGGTTAAGGCTAAAACTCGCCCTTGGTTGTACATTTCTTGTTTTTATCCTTTAGAGTTTCTAACTCGATAATCCCTGTCACTCCCATCCAAGGACATGGCACTTCAAACCTGAAAAGAGCCCTGTGAACTTTGCTTGGCTACAAAGGTGGATAACACCCATAACAAGACAAATGGAACTCTCAGGGAAACTTGCAACAGGATTTTCTTCATATACTTGGAAACCCTAGATTCTAATGCTTATCAATTAAAAAGAAATGGTGAGATTCAATCACCTATCTGAGGGAAAACCCATCCTGAAAACTTCTATTTTTTGCATTTAAACTTGCAGCAGAGTGCATCTTATTGAAAATATTTCAATTTCACTGTTTAAATGGAGCTAAGAGTTGGGGAAGAATTAACTCTAATATTCTGTCACGTAATCGAGCATGGTAATAGTTTAGATATACATGTTTCAACCTTCTCTGTTTAGATAACTGAATAGATAGATAATTAGGATGATAGTCGTAGCCAAAAATCTGTAAAGGCTTGGAGCGAAAACTCTACCTAGGGACAGTTAAGGGAGTTGACGGTTTTTCTTTCTCTCACATCCTACATCCTACATCCTACATCATACAATTAAGTTCACTAAAACTGTTTACGAGTTGTTTCCTGTGAGTTCTATGCAAAGTCCTGGCTGGCAATATGAATAGATTATACCCTTGGGAGGCCAAGCTATATCCATTAAAGCACATTACAGTGTATAGTTCAATCATGTTACATAGTAGAACCAAACCTAACAAAACAAATTCCTGAATCATTGTTAACACGGATCTGTTCTTGCCATTATTTTTACCAAATTGTTGGAGGTTTGTTGGTTAATAGTGTAGAGATGAAGTATTTAATCTTGTGGTTGCCAGTATAGCCATGAATATTCAGTTCTGGATGAAGCAATAAAACTACTGATGATATGCATTTAGATATCCGTTCATGATTGAAGGCAAGTCTAGTTAGAAATTAGAACACAGAGTTTAAATCGTTTACACAAACTACAGCATCGTGGTCATCATCATCATCATCATTCTTCATTTTCATCGTGGTCATCATCATCGTCATCATCATCATCATAGTCATCATGATCAATATCATCATCATCATCATCATCATTGTCGTGGTCATTGTCATCATGCTCAACATCATCATCATCATCATCGTCATCATCGTGGTCATCATCATCATCATATTCATCATGCTCAACATCGTCATCATCATCATCATCATTGTTCATCATCATCGTGGTCATCGTCATCATTCTTCATTATCATCAACTGCATATGGTCTATGGACACGCATTAATAGAAAGGTCAACTTTAAAAAGAAAAATAATCAGTTACCACATGGAAGAAGTGAGCCCCACTAGACTCCACGCCCTAAAGCACGAGGATAAGACTTTGAAACATGGACTACCCAGCCAATCTTGATTTCCAATGCCCACTACCAACCAGCAAATAAAGACCATGTCTTTGCATGTAAAGTCAACATGTAATTGATTAGATAGACGCTCAAGTCCATATGCATTAAAGAATCAGGTAAGATTTACACATCAAAATGACTCTAGCTTCCACTAGACTCCAAACCTTCAAGCAGAGGATAAGACTTTGGATAAGACTAGCCAACTTGTAATCTTGATTTCTCTAAAACATCTAGAATGGTACAAAGAGTCAATTCGACAGCCTCGATTTCTAAGAATTCATATACATTCATAAGTAGGTATAGGAAATAATTGCCGTATTAAGATGTATCTATTTTCATAAATATTGATGGGAATCATTGAAATCATATTAAGATGTATAGTTGATTTCTTAAATTTTAATGTAAAAAATAAAGAATATGTATTCACAAGTCAAAGTCAATTTTGATTTCTTGTAATAGATTCTAAATGGGGTTACATAGAAAGTGCCCTCCATGTTTACAATGGTGTTAAATGTTTCTCTTTTAAGGCATAATGTTTGTCATATCTTTTTGCATTTCATTGAAATATTCCACCCACATCTTCACTTTGTTTTATCTTACATAGTCTTATAGTGTTGCATTTCAAAATGTATATACATAGTTTAATCCCAACAACAGCTCACCAAAATTTACATGGTTAAGTGTGTAAATTTACATGCTTTGAACCTTAATATTATTTTTATAAATAATTTGACACATCTCTTCATATTCTATTTATTAAATACTTTTATCATATTTTGAGAAGCTTTTAATTCTCAAGTCTTTACATTTATTTTTAATTTTTTATAATTTTGATAACTTAGGCCTGTTTTACAAAACATTAACATCCTTAGGTTTGTTTTATATTACATATGGATATTACTATATTTTTATATAATAAATTTAATAATATATATTTTATGTTCATGATCGAAAATCTTTTTCCTGTAAAATTTTGAAATAATTGAATGAATATTTTAAAATTGAAAATCTCTTTTATGAAATTTTGAATTTTTGACAGTCCCATCGAACCTGTAGGTTGATCATGAGCCAGCTGCAGCCATATCCTCGAGATCTCATCATCGAGATCTCATCGTACACAGTCTCGCTGCCGCCATATCCTCAAGGTTCAACGCCCATCTACCTGCATTCAACGCCCATCTACCTGCATTCAAGGCAGTGCAGTCCATTGCAAAATGCCAAGAGACTTGGTCCTCATTCTCGTCCTGCAAATTCCTATAATTCTCTTTCTGTAAATTCCTAGCTGGAGCTGCTGAAACATTGTTCTTGTCCTCTGCAAATTAGAACCTGAATCCTATTGTGAGCAGCTGGAGCGGCTGAATCGTCCTCCTGTAAATTAGAACTTCAGGTACTCCTCGTCCTACAAATTCCTATCATTCTCATCCATTTAGTTTAGTATCTGGATTTTGTACAAGGCCCATGGGGTATGGGTATTTTTGTGCCTTCTTCAAGTTATAAGAGGTTGCATATTTCAGTTATTGGAGATATCTGCGAGTCTGTTGTATGCTTGAAAATCTTGATCTGAACATTCCCATATAAATTTCGTAGCAACGTTTTGTAGTTTGTATGTTCTTATTTCAAACTTTATCAGTTTTTAGAGGTTTGTACTGGTTCTTATACTTTGTAGTGGTTGTTATACCGTAGCCAGTATAAACCTAGATACTTCTGTAACTTGAAACCCAAACAATTTTTTGCTACTTTCTCTCTATAGAAGCAGTAGTTACACTTGTGTTTTGATTCTGGACGGACTGATGACTTCGTGATGGTCTATTCTGTCAAATTAATCCTGCAGCTTTTTATATGAGATTTCCAATCCAATGTTTGGATCTCCTACCCTTTACATTCAATTGATGACAACGACGATGGTTCCTCCATTGTTTCCATATGTTTCCTAATGTTTCTAGCTGATGACGGTATTGAAGGTTCCTTGCATTATTTTTTATATATGGCAATGAGAACAGCTGCATCAAGGGAAGCATAGTGTACCTGACTATTGCTCAAGGGACGCTCCCTCCAGTCACTCATCCTAGTACTTTTATTTAAAGCACTTCCCAGCACATTCTTTGCAAGGTCAGAAATCCCCCCTGGAACAGATGGAAAAACCTTTTGAAGGTCTAATTTAAGTGCTTCACAGTAGCGAAAACACTCCAGCTCTCCATAGGAATCAGAAAGACGCTTCAGGTCAGAGTGCAAAGCATACCCTAACTTCAAAATGCTAGTTGAATGAAATATATCTTTAAGGCACAAGTCCAGTGCACCTGGTTCTTTGTTAAATAAATTCACCATCTCAAATATAAAAACCTTTTTTGCAGTAGCAATCTCTGATATCGAAATCCTTCTCGGCCCAAACACCCACTCAGAATATATTCCAATCACATTAACTTCATCCTCAGAAAAATGCTCGAAAGCCTGAGCTAGTCCTTTTATTGTATCAATCATTATAACCTCATTTTCTACTGAAACACCTATGTCTTGTAATTTCAAAAAGTTAGCCTCTCCCTCTGCAGAAATTGGTTCACATAATTGAAATATTTTTAAATTGGTTAGTTCAAGCGCCAATTCTTCAAGGCGCTGAAAAAACCTTGTCCTAAAGTTCTCATTTCCATCATCCTTGGTTTCAACATCACCACAATACTTAATGCTTGGGCCCAACGTCCTTTCTTAGCAAGCTTGGTCATCAAACGTTCAGTGTACTGATAAATACCATCTGCAAATTCTGATGAGAGCTTATACTTTTTTGCCATATTCTTTACATTAGTCCACCACTTCCTCCTCTCGTAACATATTATAAGTAAGGAAATCGTATTATTCTCGGTGTGGTCTGAAGTAGCCCATTCTTCTGCTAATTGATACTGTTTAGCATCAACCATAGGCTCCAAAAATTCCTCCCAAGAACTGCCTAATCGCTTTATAACAGACGCAGCAGTATAGAAATGATGAGATCTTATAAGCTTTAGAATCAATGTTTTTAATCCCTGAAACTTCTCAGACACAAATGTCACTTTCTGTAATTCTTCTCTCAACTCTTCCAATTTAAACTCAAAAATTCTAGATAGAGTAATAACTACGTTTGCATTTATAGTAAATGATCCTGAAAGTATCAAGTCATTGAACAAATTAGCCGCTAATATCCTTGCTTCATAATCATGAGCAAATGTTGGGTTCAACATAGCCAAACCACTAAGAACTGTGAGGAATAGACGGGTTGGGTGTTCACCAGAGGGACAAAAAATGGAAAGCAAATCTTTCAAACATGCTATAATAAAGCTTGGGAGTACATCCCTTCGGAGAGCTTCTATAAATCCCTTGCAAAATTCATGGTAGTTTACCTTGACCTTTGCGTCATTTACATAGTGGAAGGATTGCTTTAGATGATAAACAAAATATAAAGTGTTTACCTGTGACAAATCTGAAAGAGCGTGCAACACTATGGAATTCTCTGCTGCCATTTTTCTTGTCCCCTTAAAACTGAGTACAGTAAGAATGTTATTGAGATAACAACACGCTCAGAAAATGATAGATCTTCGGAAGAAGTTCAACGTGTCTCAACGTGTTTGAAACCAATAAATTTAAACAGTATTTATAGATAATCTGCTGGGGTTAATTTTTTTTAAAGACGTTACATGTCAGGTCATATATCAGATCCTTTCTTAATCCAAAGAATTGGGTGGGTTTAATTTAGGTTTAAAAGGATACAAGTTACCTCATATATGTCGGTTAGCTATCTTGTTGGTGTATGAGACTCCCTTGTTTACCCAATTAACATTTTTTTATATAATTGGGTGGGTTTAATTTAGGTTTAAGAGGATATAAGTTACCTCATATATGTGCGTTAGCTATTTGTTTGTGGGAGAAAAGATTTCTTGTGTAAAAATTTAATCAGAAAAAGAATTTATGACCTCCTACAAAAAAAACACCAATTTGGTGTATGATACCGTTTATTTATGGGACTGAGACACCATTTTAACTTCTCTATATTTAAACATATAACCTCCTAAAATAATATAGATAATCTTAATCATCATAGCGACCCAC
>LPNX011090952.1:7320-26209 GCA_001517045.1 Pseudotsuga menziesii | reverse complement strand
TTGATATTGAAGGACCAAGTTGTGTTGCAGCATGAGGGAGAGTGGCCATGTGATCATAAGATAGGCCATTCCAACCTTGTCAATAAGGTAGGTAAGAGTTAAATTGAGGTTGCAAAAGATGCCATGGTGGAAGAGTATTCACATGAGGACTTCACTTAGTGAACATTTCACATAGCACGTGCCATCGTGGGATATTAAAGAATACCCTTAATTTCCATAGATATTGACCCAAACTCTTTTTGTTGAAACCCCCTTCCAATACTTAAAACCTCCTCCCCACCCCTTTTTATACCCTAATCCTTATAAACCACCCTACCCACCCCCACCTTGAACCCCTCATCCCCCCCAATACCTGCAATATATTGGTTCAATTTTTAATTATTTTAAAACCCACACTATGAACTAACGTGATAGGATATTGGTAAACAAGTGAAGCCCCCGTGAGTATTTAATGATTGAGTATGAGAGTAAGGAGATGGAGGGATATAATTTTTAACCATACATGTAGGCCGCAGTTTCCATGACTGTTACAATGAGTTGGTTGCAACTCTGAGAGCTCTTTGGATATGTTTCTTTCATCCTTGGTATGGAGGGACAATGATCTGTGGAATGATTCAAGTCACATATGCAAAATATTGTAGGACTATCCAAAGGAAAATCCATTGCAAGATGTTCCTTCTGACACCGTTGGCAAACTATTTTTTCAAATTCCTCATGCTTTTCCTTAACCTGCAAAACAACCAATTTTGAATTTAATGAATCATTGATATCAGCATTACAATTTTTAAATACATTGCTGATTTCAGCTCGTAAAACTCTTGTTTTTGCATTAGATTTCAAAAATAAAAATTAAAGCTCCTTAGAATTCTTACTAGTCTTGAAGTTTCCTCTTGAATACCTTCTACATAACTCACAAATATCATCATATGCCAACTGAAAAACATTATCTATTCCCATCAGATTTAATGTTTCTAAATATTCAGCTTAGATTCCCTTGAGTAGAAGTATTTTTAAGGTCTCCTTCCCCAGTTTCCTTTGTTTGGATCTTTGGAGGTTATATTGAAAGCATTCTATGTATTCCTCCAGACTCTCTTCTTCTCCTTGTGTCATTTCAAAGATGTCTTCATTGACCATGCAATAATATTGGTACCTTTCCAAGAATACATGTTTCATGTCTTCCCAAATTTGTATACAATTCCCATCGAGGCTCATGAACCATCAGAGGGCTGTTCTTTTTAGAGTAAGGAGAAACACTTTCAACTTTTGATCATTAGAACAATAACCATATCCTCTACAAAGTATTTCGAATTGAAATAAAAATGCATTAGGGTCTTCATTTTCCAAATTCTGAAAATTTGGTAGAACATGTGGGGGGATGCTTTTCGTTGGCGCCACTCTTCCTAAATCTATTATGGGAAATTCAAAGGTAACAACTTCTCCATCTTTCTTACCTTCCATCTCTTCATTAGATTCTCTGTGTGCTATCTTGAGGATCCTCCTTCGAGTGTTCCTATCAACTTGTTAGTAGAATGGGTGGTGTTAAGTCAGTAATTTTTTTCTTCAATTTTGGTTTGAATTCTCCATTTTTGGTTTGTTTTTTCATTTTATTTCAATTAAGGTTTTGTTTTAAGTCTCATTTTGAGTTTCCTTTAGGAACTCTTTGGTTGATTAGATGGTTTTTTGAGCTTACTTTTTATAGGTTTATTTGATTTTTTGGTCCTTTCCATTTTAAAGGGGTTAAAGGAAAGGTCATTATATCAAAGATTTGATTCATAAATGTTTATCTTGAGCACACCTAGATATGATTATCACTTTAGCAGCTTTTAAACCTTCGACAAATTAGCAAAAAGCTAAAAAATGGCGAAAAATTAGCATGGGAGATATTCTTGTAGCGCTGGACAAAAAAATTACAAAGGGCGCGCTACAAGAATATCGCGGCCCTTTTATTTTTCGATTTTTAAGCAAGATTTTATCATGATTTCGATCTGTGAATGTCTAATCGCATATGGTGAGCTGTTTCATACGTGTTAGCTGCAGTTTCAACACGATTTCAGGTGGTTTTGAATCTCGAAACAAATCATGCTCATCATTGCCTATAATGCGGGATCTGTTTGACAGTTATCAGTAAATTTCGGTACAAGGTGGCATGATTTTCCTTTCACACGCATTATCAGAGGAAAATAGGGCTCGTGAAGTAAATCAAAGCGCTAGAAAGGTGGATTATATGCTGCAGAGCAGAGACAGAGTTATGAAGGCTAGCGAAAATTAGGGCTTTTCCATCCCGTTACCTGCAGTCAAAGTGATCACGTAAAGACATCTGTACACTCAAGGAGAGACATTTAACAGCTCAAGACGAAGGTTTAAACCATTGTAGTTGAACAATTGGCAGGTATTTCAATATAAACCCCCATAATTAAAAAATTGGGAATTTTCTCGCTGGAGGTTGTTGTGGAGAAATTGGTTGATGCAGAAGATAGAATAGATTCCAAAATGAAATGTTAACCCCAGAAATAACTGTTTGGAGCTGTTCTGAAGAATTTTATTGAACAGAGCATCAAAATAGCCCTAATTTTAAACCTTTAAGGTTTTTGAAGTTCGAGACAGTTTGAGGGAAAGTTGTTTATATTTTGGCCCTTCAATACACTCAAATAACTCTGATATTGATGCATTATGGTTGTAATGAGCTGACTAATTGATATTCCTGTCAGACCTAATGCCAATTAGAGTTATAGTATACAAGAAGCAGCATTGGAATAAATTGTAAACTGTTTTACTCTGCTCATCCCTCACACAGACAGTTTTCAGTTTGCTTGAGAAACTGGTGATAGTTGTCATATTTGCAAAGTTAATTGGTTTGAAGAATAATGTTGGCATTTATACACTGGATTCGATGAGAGTCTTTTGGGATAATGTGAATATATTGCATACAGTGATATTTTTCTCTCTTCTCATACAGGAAATCTCCAGTCGGTCTAAGAAGCCTGTGGTTAATATTACTCTTGCAAAATCTGAAGCTGTGAGAATTAAGGGGTTTGAAGATCGAGGCTGGTTGATACATAGAGATAAGAGTACAATACTGGAAAACAGAACAACCACATTCACTGACAGTCTTCAATTACTTTGAAAATCCTGGACAATTCAGATTAATCTAAGTGTTGTTTTCTATGATTTGAATCAGTTTGTACTGAAGGAGGATATCATATCTGAATCCATATTATACTTCTAGTCTCCTTAACCTTAAAATGAGGAGCTTGAGTGGCTTATATTCTAAAACAGTTCGACATTATGCTTGATGGTGCATTTTGGAAATTAAGCAGTGCTATTTTGTTCTTATGACAGTTTTCATTTATGATTGATCTACTCTCACAGTTTACCTATCCACAGACCTAGTTTGTATGGTTGAGACAAAAGAACATTGAAGCCCTGGGTCAGGTGAATTTGACCCCCTGTTGGGAAGTTTTACTTCATCTTTTAAATAAACAGGCCTGTCTAGGAGTGTATAGCAGATGGTGAAAAAGTTTTAAGGAGCAGTAAGCCAGTTTATAAGCATCTTTTAAACGCTAAAACCAGACAGCATCTAATTTCTGAAGGAGAAAGATGGGCAAAAGTGGCAAAAGTGGTAAGGTCAATAGGGCTGAGCCCACTGACTTAAACTGGATTGAGAAACTCCCAGATTGTGCTAAATTATTCCAACAAGCAGGCTGGCTGAATTTCTTCAGGAAGATAGATGGCTACAATGCACAGGTGTCTTGTAAGTTTGCTCAGGGACTTAAATATGATATGGTCATCCTGGATGCTTTAAAATTCAAATTGACTGTGGAACTAATTGCAGAGGCCACTGAGATTAGTAATGAGGGTGAACATTGGTTCAAAAAGTTACCTTTTGATTTTGAACCACAAAGGTACCTGTTACCTAATGTGACTCCTGACTGGAACGAGGGTATTCCTATTCAAAATTTCAAGAAAGAGTGGATTGATCCCATTAGGATATTACAGAGCTATGTGACTTATGAGGGCAGGTATGTCTATGTGTTTAAATATCACTTTAGATTCCTTCAACACATGGTAGGAGTCTCAAAGATGAACCTGCCCTTATTCTTTTTGAAGAGCCTGCAGAAGATGTCCAGCAGGATAAAGCAACATGAAGATCACACCTCCCAATCAATTTTTCATCATGGTCTGATCAAACTGATCATCACCACTGTATTGAAACATGAGGATAAGAATTGGGACTTCTTTCTGTTCTGGTCAGATGTTCATCCCCAGCAGGAAGATCAGCAGCCTAAGAGGCAGACTGATAAAGGAAAAGTGATGATAAAAAAGTTAGGTCATACAGCCAAACCTGTAGACAAAGATGATGTTAAGGCTAAGAAGGTAGCAGAGCAGGTAAAGGTTGACAATCAATTCAAAATGTCCTCAGTTGGCTCTAAAAGCAGGTACTCATTGTTTGCAGGAGAAAAAGTGCAGCCTAGTTTGCAATTGACACCGATAGCAGATTCTGAAGAAACTAAAACTGTTGTTGAAGAAAAGGCTGATTTATTTGAAGATGAATTTCACACCAAACAAATAATTCCTCTCACCATTTTATCTGAATATGAGGGATAGTTATTAAAAGATGAACAGTTAATTGCTGAAGCAGATCCAAGTGTTGAAGCCTGTGGAGAATTTCTCATCTCAAAGATCAAAACAGCTAAATCTCATAAGAAGAAAAAGAAGGCTGTAACTTCATATTGGAGGCCTAAAACTAGGCCAACCAATAAATTAAGATGGAGTATGAAGAAGATACTTAACCCTAAACTGGATTCCAAACAAAAGACTGTTGTAATTGATACTACTTCAAGTGAAGAAGCAGAAGTTGGTAAATTAGACATCAAAAACAAAGGAAAATCAGTGGTTAGACCTTCTTCTCCTCAACCTGCTATCTTAGAAAAATTGTCACAGTCTGCAAAAGAAACAAGTCAGCCTGTTTCTAAATTATCTGAAATAATTTTTGAGATAAAAGATAGACTCTTGAAACAGCAGGAAGAAGAAAAGGCAAAAGCATGTACTCTTGAAAATCAGGAATGGGAGGAAGAAGATGAAGCTATACTCAGAAAAGCAGGAATTATAGAAGAGTCTATTATTCATGTTGATTTCTCATATTTTTTAATGCAGGATGCAAATGTACTGGAAAACCCTAGTTTTGATGATGAAAGCTTGCAGGAAAGAGTTCATAAATACAAGCAACAGGTAAAACGCTTACAAGAGACTAATGATAGTTTATTTAAAGTCAACAAGGGGCTTATAGAGGAGTTGCAAGATGTCCATCATCATTTCCTACAGCTATCAGAAGTATCTAAAGAAGTGCTAAAAAGGAAGAAAGCTACTGACAGGTATTCTACAAAGCTAGAGAAGACAGTTGAAAGTTTACAGCAGGAGAATGAAGACCTTCAGAGAAAGATAGCTGATATGGAAAAGAAACATAAAAGAGCAAAGAGGAGGTATCAAAACGTAGATGGTATAGCACTACTTGCTGAAGCAGCGAAGGAGCTTTGAATCAGTTATGCTTTAATTAATGAATCTGTTTGATAAACAGTTTTTGTTAATGATTTGCTATTTTTAGCAATTTTGTAATTTTGTAAAAATATATTTTTTACTTTACCTTAGTAGGTCGATGGAGACAGTTAGGATTAATGACCTAACTGATTTTGTAGAAGATTTCTATTTAGAGGAGTTAGAAAGAGATTTTGAAGGTTCTGATTTTTGGGAGCATCAGGAGGTTTACAAGACTATTTTGTCTGCAAACTTGTTCAGAGATAAGTACTGTGACTCTTATAGGCATTTGCTGATAAAATAATGAAATATATGACTTTTTCCCCTTTAGTTTGTCTGTGTTGGCTTTGTTATTGAGCTTGTTTAGCTTCTTAAATGATAAATTCATTGCTAGTTAATGTGTATTTCCTGGTAATGCTTATCCTTTATGTATGAACCTCAGCATAGTCTTTCTGTTGGATCTTATGTGATATGTTATGCATCTTTATCAGTTTCTGTTTATGATTTAGTTGTTACTTTTCTTTTGAATGTATTCCCTGATTGTTCTTGAAGCTTACAACCATTTAAATCATACCAAAAAACCTAAACTTTGTTTTATTTATTGAGTTTTACTCTTGAGATTGTGTTGGCTTGTTTCCCTAGCCTTAGAAACAATTTCTGACACAAACATCTTTGGCGCTGTTGCCGGGGACGAAGCTGAAGCATATCTTCCTTGGGATACTTATCATTTTTCCTGGTTTAAGAGGTGGACTTAAACCAACATCTTTTGAAGGCTATTTTCACCAAATTTTGACACACTGGCTTCTAGAGGAGTGGGAACCCAGAGCAGGCCTATTTCACCATTATATTCAGGGGTTTCAGACCCTAAACAGATCTTAAAAACATCAAGAAAGCTCAGAAGGTCTCAATCTTTACCAGCCTTTTGTGACCCTGACCAGTTGGGTGATTCATTAGACCTAGCTGAAAACTCACCTTGGATAAAACCTACCATTCCTGAAAGTACCTTTCAAGTTTTTACCAATCCTGAAACCTTTTTGAAAGACAAGACTACTTCTCCTGGAAAAATCCCTCTCTTTCAGCTGAAAATAGGAAAGAACCCTTTTCAAGCAAGTTCCAGTCAAGTTTCTTCCTCTTCAAAACCTCAGTCTAAAACTCAGTCCACAATGGCAGGTCAAAACCCACCCATGGATATGATGGACAGGATGGTAGCAGCCAGGTATGCTCCATTAGTCCTACCTCAGACTTTACATGCTTTGCCTGGAGGATATTATCAGAAATATATGCCCAGATTCAATGGACAAGGTGAAACAACTACAGAAGAACATTGGGAGGCTTTCCTGAGTTATGCAGACAATCAGAACATTGAGATTAAAGATGTATGGATGAGGGTGTTTGTTCAAAGTCTGGATGGGGATGTGAGAAAGTGGTTCAGAGAGTTGCCTGCCAACTCCATCACCATAATTGAAGAACTCCAAGACCTTTTTCTGAGGCAATGGGGAGACACAAAGGAGGAGACTGTTGCTGATTTTTCTAAAAGATTTAACAAAATGTATAGTAGGATTCCAGCAGAAATTAAACCTACTGAAACATCAGCTAAGCTTACCTATGCCAATGCATTTGATCACGAATTATCTTTATTGCTGAGAGAAAGGAGAGCTACCACTTTGCTAAACATGCAAGATGCAGCATTGGAGGTAGAGTCTAATTTGTTGGCTTCAAATAAACTTAAAAAAGAAACACCACAACAGCTGTATGAAAGGAAGGGAAAAAAGGAGGCCATTTCAACAAGTGCTGCACCTCAGTCTGCTGAAGCCAAGATAGATGAGATGGCTAAGCTAGTCAAGATTCTCACTGCCAAACTGAATAAGTTAGAGCTTGAAAAGAATTCTGCCAAACCTGCTCCAGAAGCTGAAAGGAACCCAAATAACCAGAATCAGTTTAGGAGGCAGTTTGCTCCTAGATTTATACCAAGAGAGCGCAGAAATAATGACATCCAGTGAGAAAGAAGAGAGAATGAGGAGCAGAGAGTACCTCCACCTTTTCAAAATAATGTAGCTAATGAAGAATAAGTTGATGGACAGCTGCTCTTTGAAGAGACTGAGACTGATCAGGATATGAATCACTTTGGAGATGGTTTGTCTACAGGTTTTGTTACTGAAGAAGATTTTCTGAATGCTGAGTATTATGATGCTGACATGTATGAAGTTGAAGATGATTTGGAATTTGAGAAAATTGCTGTAAATGCTGCTGCTCAACAGAATGAACATAAGAAGACTATCAATCTCAGATCAGGTCCAAAGCAAGTGATCCAAATTCCAAAGAAGAAAGCACCAGTTCCTGCTGCACCAGTTCCTACTGTACCTGTTCCTGCTGCACAAGTACATGATCCTGTCATACAGAAGAAGCAATCTGCAGAAAAATCTAAGAAGAATGCTGAAATTGAAGAGGTAAATAAATCTGCTCAAAGTTTTAGTTTGGAGAATGAACTAGGGACGCTGAAAATTCCTGTTCCTTTGACTGAATTAATAAAGAATCCCTCATATAAACAGACAGTCCTGAAAGTGATGAATTCAGCCAATAATCAGCCTGTTTCAGACACTGTTAATTTGCAAGAAGAAAGTCCAAAAATATTCATCGGATCAGCCCTAGCTGAAAAAACTAAAAATGAGGCTAGTGCTTCACCTCCTTTTTATGTTACCTTGACTGTCCACGACCAAATGATTCACAATTGTCTATTAGACTCAGGAGCCTCTCACAATTTGATGCCCAAAGCTGTTATGGAAGCCTTAGGTCTGAGTATTACCAAGCCTTACCATGATTTATATGCCTTTGACTCCCGAGCTGTGAAGTGTCTAGGAGTGATTAAAGACATGGTTGTTAGCCTTGCTCAGTTGCCTATGAAGAGTGTAATAATGGATGTTGTGGTAGCTGACATCACTCCAAATTTTGGCTTGCTGCTTTCTAGGTCATGGGCTAAGAAGGTTGGGGGAACCTTACAGATGGACCTTTCATATGCCACCATCCCTGTTTTTGGTGGAGAAACTAGAAGACTATACAGAGAGCTACAGTTTGCTTACATAGTCACAGATGATAAAAACCCTACTAATCACCCCCTATATGCTGTTGACAAAGATCTAGGGACTTGCATGTTGAATTTCAGTGATGATGATAATTCTGTTGGTCTCTTACAAGTTGAAAAAGAAAAACCAGTGAGACATTGCAGAGAAGAAGAAGATCAGCTGTGGGAATTATATTTTGATGGATCCTCATGCAAAGAGGGTGCTGGAGCTGGGGTCTTACTCATTTCTCCTGGAGGTGAGATAGTGAAACTCATGTATAAGCTGGAATTTGTTACCACTAACAATACTGCTGAGTATGAAGCTCTGATACTGGGACTGAAAGCTGCTAAAGACTTAGGAATTCAGCAAATTACTGCATATGGCAACTCCGAGTTGGTTGTTCGACAGGTGAAGAACAACTATCAAGTAAAGCAGGATTTGTTGAAGGTCTATAGGAATGAGGTATGGGATATGCTTGACAATTATTTCATAGCATTTAATATCACTCATATTCCAAGAAATCACAATGAGACTACAGAATCTTTAGCTTTGGCTGCCTCATACTTCAGAATTCCTAAAACTACTCAACTAAGGTATCCCATAGAGGTGAGGTACAGACCATGTGTACCTGACAATGTGAAGCATTGGAGGGTATTTGAAGATGATATTGAAATTAAAAAATTTATTGAGCTTACATATGAGTTTACTAATGCCCAAATTGATCAGGATGAGGATGAGGAAGAAGGACAGGATAATGAGTCTGCTGAAGATGAGTCTGCTGAAAATGTATTTGCTGAAAATGAGTTTCCTGAAGGTGAGATTGCAGGTCATAAGATCATTGAGTTGAAGAGTAACTTTATCCCTAAAGGTTTAGTGCCTTTAGAAAGAATTTTTACCAAAGATGATACACCTTCTAAACCAGTAGTCCAATCTTCAGAAGACAATGTAGAAGACTGCAATATTGGTACTGCAGAAAATCCGAAAATGGTAAAAATTTCTAAATCTTTGACAGCTGAACAAAGAAGTAGATATATCAAGCTTCTGAAGGAACATGTTGATGTGTTTTCCTGGTCTTATGAGGAGCTAATAACCTATGATACATCAATTATTCAGCACAAGGTCCCTTTGAAGCCCAATGTCAAGCCTTTCCGACAGAAACTGAGAAGGATCAATCCAGCTTTGTTTCCTGTGATTGAAAAGGAAGTAAAGAAGCTGCTGGATGCTAAGATAATAGTACCTCTCAAGTAGTATTCCTGGGTTGCAAATATTGTACCTGTCAGGAAAAATAATGGGGAGATAAGACTGTGTGTTGACTTCAGGAATCTTAACAGATCTTCATTAAAAGATAACTATCCTCTTCCGAAGATTGAACAGGTATTACAGCAGGTGGTTGGAGCTCAGAGAATATCTATGGTGGATGGATTCTCAGGGTATAATCAGATTGCCATGCACACTAATGACAAGGAAAAGACATCCTTTACAACCCCTTGGGGAACCTTCATGTATGACAAGATGCCCTTTGGTCTGATGAATGCTGGAGCAACCTTTCAGAGGGCAATGGACATTGCATTCATGGGAGAAAAAGATAAGTTTGTTGTCATCTATTTAGATGACATCACCGTGTTCTCACAGTTTGATGATGGGCACTTAAAACATTTGAGGCAGACTTTCTAGAAATGCAGAAAATTTGGCCTGTCTCTGAATCCCAAGAAATCTCATTTTGCTGTGCAAGAGGGTATACTGTTGGGCCACCTGGTGTCTGCTGATGGCATCAGAATAGATCCTGAAAGAGTCCAAGCAATATTGAAGATTAGTTTGCCCAGGAGTAAGAAAGATGTGCAATCATTCATTGGTAAGATAAATTTTCTGCGGTGGTTTATTCCTAATTTTGCAGAAACCATTAAACAAATCACAGCTATGTTAAAGAAAGACTAGGAAGTCAGGTGGACTATTGAAGCAAAGGCAGCATTCAAGAAAATCAAGGTGGCTCTGACTCAAGCACCTGTGTTGGTAAGTCCTGATTTTACCAAGGAGTTCCTTACTTTTTCTTTTGCTTCAGCAGATACAATTGCAGCTGTCTTACTTTAGAAAAACAAGGAAGGACTAGAGCAGCATATTGCCTTTTTCAGCAAAACCCTCAGGGATTCTGAACTGAAATACAGTATACTCGAGAAACAAGCTTATGCTCTGGTAAAGGCTTTGAAATTTTTCAGAATTTATGTCTTGCATTCAAAGGTTGTTTCATTTGTTCCAAATGCTGTATAGAAAGATGTCTTGACACAGCCCGACAGTGAAGGAAAGAGAGGAAAATGGATTGCAAAGATTATGGAGTACAATGTGGAAATCAGACCTACTAAGCTTGTCAAGGGACAAGGTTTGGCCAGGCTATTGGCTGACTCAAATTGTCAAGCTTTAGGACTGCATGTCATGGCTGAAGAATTAGTGCCTGAAGAAGACCAAGCACTTCAGGAGAAAGAAAAGATCATGGATTTTTATTCATCTTCAGTTTGGTATGCTGATATTGTTCATTTTCTGTTATTTCTGCAATGTCCCGATCATTTAGACAAGAAGGATGCCAAATCTCTGAAACTTAAAGCCACTAAGTACTGTGTGATAGAGGATCAATTGTTCTGGAAAGATCCAGGAGGTATCTTGCTCAGGTGTTTGGATCAATATGAAATAGGAGAGGTGATTTCAGAGTCTCATGAAGGAGCCTGTGGAGGGCATAAATATTGGAAAGCAACAGCTTACAAAATTTTGAGAGCTGGATACTATTGGCCCACCTTGTTTTCAGATGTGTACCAGCAAGTAAGAGCATGCATACCTTGTCAGAAATTTGTAGGAAAACAGAAATTATTATCCTTGCCTCTAAAGACTATTGCAGTCAATGCTCCTTTTCAGCAATGGGGTCTGGATTTTATTGGAGAAATAAATCCAGCATCTTCAGGACAGCATCATTGGATTTTAACTGCTACATATTTCTTCACAAAATGGGTGGAAGCCATTCCTACAAGAAATGCTACAGATAAGGTGATTATGGAGTTTATAGAAGACAATATCTTGAGCAAGTTTGGCTGTCCACATGATTAATAATAGACAATGCCAAGGCATTTAAATCCAAGGCAATGGTGGCCTTCTGTGAGAAAAATGGCATCATTATGAAGCACTCAACTCCCTATTATCCTCAGGGAAATGGTCAGGCTGAATCATCTAACAAGAATATCATTCAAAGCATCAAAAAACTGCTGAAGCATAATAAAAGGTCTTGGGATTCAATGCTGAAATATGCATTGTGGGAAGATAGAATCACAGTGAAGCAGGCTATTGGCACTTCTCCTTTTTAGTTGGTTTATGGAACAGAAGCAGTGTTCCCTGTTCAGTTCGGGATTCCAGTAATGAAATTCCTCCAGAACTCTCAAGAGGAGCCGGATGATATGCAAAGGAGAATCTTTGAAATGATTGAACTACAGCAAAATAGAGAGAAGGTAGACAAAGAAGCTCAGCAGTACAGAGCCAAGGTAAAAAACAGGTTTGACAAAAATATTAAACAAAATATTTTCACAGAAGGTGAGATGGTTTTAAGATGGGATGTAAGGAAGGAACAAAAAGGAAAACATGGCAAATTTGATAATCTTTGGTTTGGCCCTTTTCTCATATCAAAATTTTTGGAAAATAATACATTTATCTTGCAGTCCTTGGAAGGTGAGGAATTACCCAGCCCTGTTAATGGGCGATTCCTCAAGCATTTCTACAGTTTATGAGATCATTTCCACTCTTCATTGTACATACCGGTGTGAGTGAGGTTGAATAAAGACTCCATATCCCAATGGAAGTTTGAAGATAGGTAAATAAAAGACAGAAGGCACTGGTCTACAGGTTCTTGAAGCCTCGCAGGGAGGACTTCATCTTGCAGCTGGAACCAGATGTTAAGTCAGTAATTTTTTTTCTTCAATTTTGGTTTGACTTCTCCATTTTTGGTTTGTTTTTTCATTTTATTTAAATTAAGGTTTTGTTTTAAGTCTCATTTTGAGTTTCCTTTAGGAACTCTTTGGTTGATTAGATGGTTTTTTGAGATTACTTTTTATAGGTTTATTTGATTTTTTGGTCCTTTGCATTTTAAAGGGGTTAAAGGAAAGGTCATTATATCAAAGATTTGATTCATAAATGTTTATCTTGAGCACACCTAGATATGATTATCACTTTAGCAGCTTTTAAACCTCCGACAAATTAGCAAAAAGCTGAAAAATGGCGAAAAATTAGCATGGGAGATATTCTTGTAGCGCTGGACAAAAAATTTACAAAGGGTGCGCTACAAGAATATCGCGGCCCTTTTATTTTTCGATTTTTAAGCAAGATTTTATCATGATTTCGATCTGTGAATGTCTAATCGCATATGGTGAGCTGTTTCATACGTGTTAGCTGCAATTTCAACACGATTTCAGGTGGTTTTGAATCTTGAAACAAATCATGCTCATCATTGCCTATAATGCGGGATCTGTTTGACAGTTATCAGTAAATTTTGGTACAAGGTGGCATGATTTTCCTTTCACACGCATTATCAGAGGAAAATAGGGCTCATGAAGTAAATCAAAGTGCTAGAAAGGTGGATTATATGCTGCAGAGCAGAGACAGAGTTATGAAGGCTAGCGAAAATTAGGGCTTTTCCATCCCATTACCTGCAGTCAAAGTGATCACGTAAAGACATCTGTACACTCAAGGAGAGGCATTTAACAGCTCAAGACGAAGGTTTAAACCATTGCAGTTGAATAATTGGCAGGTATTTCAATATAAACCCCCATAATTAAAAAATTGGGAATTTTCTCGCTGGAGGTTGTTCTGGAGAAATTGGTTGATGCAGAAGATAGAATAGATTCCAAAATGAAATGTTAACCCCAGAAATAACTGTTTGGAGCTGTTCTGAAGAATTTTATTGAACAGAGCATCAAAATAGCCCTAATTTTAAACCTTTAAGGTTTTTGAAGTTCGAGACAGTTTGAGGGAAAGTTGTTTATATTTTGGCCCTTCAATACACTCAAATAACTCTGATATTGATGCATTATGGTTGTAATGAGCTGACTAATTGAGATTCCTGTCAGACCTAATGCCAATTAGAGTTATAGTCTACAAGAAGCAGCATTGGAATAAATTGTAAACAGTTTTACTCTGCTCATCCCTCACACAGACAGTTTTCAGTTTGCTTGAGAAACTGGTGATAGTTGTCATATTTGCAAAGTTAATTGGTTTGAAGAATAATGTTGGCATTTATACACTGGATTCGATGAGAGTCTTTTGGGATAATGTGAATATATTGCATACAGTGGTATTTTTCTCTCTTCTCATACAGGAAATCTCCAATCGGTCTAAGAAGCCTCTGGTTAATATTACTCTTGCAAAATCTGAAGCTGTGAGAATTAAGGGGTTTGAAGATCGAGGCTGGTTGATACATAGAGATAAGAGTACAATACTGGAAAACAGAACAACCACATTCACTGACAGTCTTCAATTACTTTGAAAAGCCTGGACAATTCAGATTAATCTAAGTGTTGTTTTCTATGATTTGAATCAGTTTGTACTGAAGGAGGATATCATATCTGAATCCATATTATACTTCTAGTCTCCTTAACCTTAAAATGAGAAGCTTGAGTGGCTTATATTCTAAAACAGTTCGACATTATACTTGATGGTGCATTTTGGAAATTAAGCAGTGCTATTTTGTTCTTATGACAGTTTTCATTTATGATTGATCTACTCTCACAGTTTACCTATCCACAGACCTAGTTTGTATGGTTGAGACAAAAGAACATTGAAGCCCTGGGTTAGGTGAATTTGACCCCCTGTTGGGAAGTTTTACTTCATCTTTTAAATAAACAGGCCTGTCCAGGAGTGTATAGCAGATGGTGAAAACGTTTTAAGGAACAGAAAGCGAGTTTATAAGCATCTTCTAAACCCTAAAACCACACAGCATCTAATTTCTGAAGGAGAAAGATGGGAAAAAGTGGCAAAAGTGGTAAGGTCAATAGGGCTGAGCCCACTGACTTAACCTGGATTGAGAAACTCCCAGATTGTGCTGAATTATTCCAACAAGCAGGCTGGCTGAATTTCTTCAGGAAGATAGATGGCTGCAATGCACAGGTGTCTTGTAAGTTTGCCCAGGGACTTAAAGATGATATGGTCATCGTGGGTGATTTAAAATTCAAATTGACTGTGGAACTAATTGCAAAGGCCACTGAGATAAGTAATGAGGGTGAACATTGGTTCAAAAATTTACCTTTTGATTTTGAACCACAAAGGTACCTGTTACCTAATGTGACTCCTGACTGGAACAAGGGTATTCCTATTCAAAATTTCAAGAAAGAGTGGATTGAGCCCATTAGGATATTACAGAGCTATGTGACTTGTGAGGGCAGGTATGCCTATGTGTTTAAATATCACTTTAGATTCCTTCAACACATGGTAGGAGTCTCAAAGATGAACCTGCCCTTCTTCTTTTTGAAGAGCCTGCAGAAGATGTCCAGCAGGATAAAGCAACATGAAGATGACACCTCCCAATCAATTTTTCATCATGTTCTGATCAAACTGATCATCACCACTATATTGCAACATCAGGATAAGACTTGGGACTTCTTTCTTTTCTGTTCAGATGTTCATCCCCAGCAGGAAGATCAGCAGCCTAAGAGGAAAACTGATAAAGGAAAAGTGATGATAAAAAAGTTAGGTCATACAGCCAAACCTGCAGACAAAGATGATGTTAAGGCTAAGAAGGTAGCAGAGCAGGTAAATTTTGACAATCAATTCAAAATGTCCTCAGTTGGCTCTAAAAGGAGGTACTCATTGTTTGCAAGAGAAAAAGTGCACCCTAGTTTGCAATTGACACCAGTAGCAGATTTTGAAGAAACTAAAACTGGTGTTGAAGAAAAGGATGATTTATTTGAAGATGAAGTTCACACCAAACAAAGAAGTCCTCTCACCATTTTGTCTGAAGATGAGGGATAGTTATTAAAAGATGAACGGTTAATTGCTGAAGCAGAGCCAAGTGTTGAAGCCTGTGGAGAATTTCTCATCTCAAAGATCAAAACAACTAAATATCATAAGAAGAAAAAGAAGGCTGTAACTTCATATTGGAGGCCTAAAACTAGGCCAACCAATAAATTGAGATGGAGTATGAAGAAGATACTTAACCCTAAACTGGATTCCAAACAAAAGACTGTTGTAATTGATACTACTTCAAGTGAAGAAGCAGAAGTTGGTAAATTAGACATCAAAAACAAAGGAAAATCAGTGGTTAGACCTTCTTCTCCTCAACCTGCTGTGTTAGAAAAATTGTCACAGTCTGCAAAAGAAACAAGTCAGCCTGTTTCTAAATTATCTGAAATAATTTTTGAGATAAAAGATAGACTCTTGAAACAGCAGGAAGAAGAAAAGGCAAAAGCATGTCCTCTTGAAAATCAGGAATGGGAGGAAGAAGATGAAGCTATACTCAGGCAAGCAGGAATTATAGAAGAGTCTATTATTCATGTTGATTTCTCAGATTTTTTAATGCAGGATGCAAATGTACTGGAAAACCCTAGTTTTGATGATGAAAGCTTGCAGGAAAGAGTTCAGAAATACAAGCAACAGGTAAAACAATTACAAGAGACTAATGATAGTTTATTTAAAGTCAACAAGGGGCTTATAGAGGAGTTGCAAGATGCGCATCATCATTTCCTACAGCTATCAGAAGTATCTAAAGAAGTGCTAAAAAGGAAGAAAGCTACTGACATGTATTCTACAAAGCTAAAGAAGACAGTTGATAGTTTACAGCAGGAGAATGAATACCTTCAGAAAAAGATAGCTGATATGGAAAAGAAACATAAAAGAGAAAAGAGGAGGTCTCAAAACCTAGATGGTATAGCACTACTTGCTGAAGCAGTGAAGGAGCTTTGAATCAGTTATGCTTTAATTAATGAATCTGTTTGATAAACAGTTTTTGTTAATGATTTGCTATTTTTAGCAATTTTGTAATTTTGTAAAAATATACTTTTTACTTTACCTTAGTAGGTCGATGGAGACAGTTAGGATTAATGACCTAACTGATTTTGTAGAATATTTCTATTTAGAGGAGTTAGAAAGAGATTTTGAGGGTTCTGATTTTTGGGAGCATCAGGAGGTTTACAAGACTGTTTTGTCTGCAAACTTGTTCAGAGATAAGTACTGTGACTCTTATAGGCATTTGCTGATAAAATAATGAAATATATGTCTTTTTCCCCTTTAGTTTGTCTGTGTTGGCTTTGTTATTGAGCTTGTTTAGCTTCTTAAATGATAAATTCATTGCTAGTTAATGTGTATTTCCTGGTAATGCTTATCCTTTATGTATGAACCTCAGCATAGTCTTTCTGCTGGATCTTATGTGATATTTTATGCATCTTTATCAGTTTCTGTTTATGATTTAGTTGTTACTTTTCTTTTGAATGTATTCCCTGACTGTTCTTGAAGATTACAACCATTTAAATCATACCAAAAACCCTAAACTTTGTTTTATTTATTGAGTTTTACTCTTGAGATTGTGTTGGCTTGTTTCCCTAGCCTTAGAAACAATTTCTGACACAAACAGGTGGTGCTTACAACACCACTGAGGGGAATGATAAGATTTATGCTCCAAAGATTGAAAATAAAATAAAACTAAATGCAAAGATAGAAAATTCACACTCAAAGTAAATTCAATAAACTCAAATGTAATCATGCAACCTACATGCCCTACTTTAACAATGCATCTACAAAACAATGTCAGATGTACTTTTGCACCATTGATAACTTCGTGGGAAACGACGCCAAAATGTTGGGCCCACTATATGTCAGTTAATTAAAACTTAACATGCAAAGTGCTAAACATAAATTATCAACCCGAGGAAGTCTTTTATTTCAAATCTATCGTGCAATATCTATGCAAGCACAGTTTCTACCTGACACTGTTATCTATTGTAATGAAATCAAAACTCATTATAAACTAGATCACACCTTCTTGAAAAGAAAACAAAGCCTAATCCCATTCGTAAATCCAAATTGTAAATCTAATCACACTTCAACAGAATCAATTCTTATGAAACAAGATCTAATTGCATACATCTAAAAGAAATGCTATGTTGGCCAACAATCTATCAAATGAATTAATAACACGACTATGACAAATCTAATGAATGAAAGCATACAACTATGATAAGATTAATGAATGAAACCATGAATGAAAAATAAACAAATCTAAACAATACCACACTTACAATCAACACTACCAGCATCGGCTCAGGGAAGAGGGCCCTTCCTCCACTGAGCAGAGCTGAATCTCCACAATGAAAGTCTACAACTCCAGAATTAAGAAACCGCCAGCATGTATTATCATAATGAATGATTACAATACTATCTGGATCAAATCCTACATCATAACATTGATTTATCTTTTTTCTTCTTAATGAGATTGATTAAATATTTATACAGAAAATTATCTCATGGAAATGAGGATTTGAAACCCCAACTTGTGATCTGTAACATTTGAAACAAATCCATAACTGCTAACAACTTTGGCACCAGGCGCAACAGTAAATCTGGAAAATACCCACTCGGAAAACCAGATGTATATCGCAAACCGTTGGTTTGTTTGGAAATTTCGTTGTGATTCAGGTAAATGAGGCTGTTATGCACAAAACCCATGTATCATATTTTCGAGATTCTTTTCCATCTACTTGCAAATTGAGATGTGAATCAAGGTGTTCTTATCTGGCATGCATTTTCGGTCAAGCCTGTAACAACTAGCTGTGAGCATCCTGTACGTGAAAAATCACTCCACAACCCATCATTAGTAAAATTATGCATAATAGTCTTCAATTCATCAAGGATAAGGAAAAATAATCATTATTAACCACTTAAAACATCAATGGAAGTTGTATGTAATTTTACGCACATTTACAAAAAATGGATGGAAAATGGAATCATAAATGGGCGATAATGGGAAGAAAATGGATGAAATATATGTCAATAAGTGATGGAAAAATGGACAATTCGAGGGCCCAACAGTCATGATACAAAATTGGGGCTCTAAACCACCAAAAAACTATACAGTCGGTACAAAATGTCTATCTAGGCCTCTATGCCTGTGGACCAAGGTGGTGGTCATGAAAACAAACAACTCCACTTTTAAACCACCAAAATAGTCTAACCCAAGCACGGGGCACTCCTACCACATGTATATGCATTTCCTTAGGTAAGTCCTTGAATTGCACCATAGGAACCCTATGTGTCATCCTGACAAAGTTGGTATATATTCTTGG
>LPNX011090942.1:15407-30691 GCA_001517045.1 Pseudotsuga menziesii | reverse complement strand
CATGGTGCACTAGGATGTTTTGTGAAATTTTTTACATCAAAAACCTACTTACGAGCTTTGGAAGGTGACACTCCTGGGTCCTTATCATCTTCTTCGGATGAGATGATGCAACATGTTGCTTCATTCTGGAAAAAAGTGTTTTCAAACATGGAATCCTTTATCCCGGATTGTATAAGAAATGCTGCGCATCTCTTAGAGAGTATTCATCATAATACAAATAGATACATATGAGTTCGTAGGTCAATGTACTCTATGTTGTTATTTTGATTGGTGTTTTTAGTTTTAGCTATGAACAAATTTAGGTTAAATACGCGAGAGAAAAATCTACTTAATATGGTATTATTACCTACATCATTTAGATTCCATTAGTTTCAAATATTGGTCACAATAGTTGTTCAACTCTCACACAAAATTGAAGAAGCAGCCAAAATGCAAAGCTTGACAACTCTCACACAAAATTGAAGAATAGTGCATAACTACGAGTATGATCCTATTCATAGTATACTCAAATAGTAACCCCATACAATATTATTCACTAACAACAAATAGAAGAGGCTAATATATCAACCAAATGATTTTATCGTTGCTCTATCCAAAATTACAATATACGGTGAAACAATTATATGGCAAAGTGTTTTTCAATCTCCTTCCTTCTATAATGGTCTACATTTCTGAGTTTGTGAGAGAAATTTGAAGAAAAATATATCTAGAGATCTAGATTTTTTCTATTTCTAGTTCATGGTTTCTTTGTACATATGCATACATACACATATGTGTGTGCGTCTTTTCCCTGTATCCAAATATTGGCATTTAAAAAAAAGCTACCCTATCCATATATGTTTCCATGCAACTTAGTTATTGACAAATGAAAGTTTAACCATTTTCATCGCAATATGTTCAAAACGTTTGAGATGAAACAGTACATTACTTAAAAAATGACTGCAAATGTAACAAAATCAGGCCTACCTTTCCATCAGGAAGCTTTTCCCTATAAGCCTAGCTTAGGGATCCTTATCCAATTAGATTTTCATGTCCAATGTTATTTGTATAATGCCACAAAGCTTCTGTAACGGTGTAGGAAGTTGCATCTATTGGAGCTTTGGGGGGGTTCATTGGAGGTTTCTAGGTTGGATTTTCTAGAGGAAAATTAATCTCTTCTTTGTACTTTTCAATAGGAGAAGGATTTATATTCATTTTTTTCAATCCCTTATTGTATTCTTCTTCCTCGTTTTCATTATGAAATGTTGTTATGTTATAAAAACAGCTCAAGAGCAAGAAAAACTTAGTTAATAAAAAATTAGTGTTAGGTGAATTTGTTTCTAATTCCCTTTAATAGTAAATATGTCCAAGGAAAATGAAGTTGAATTTCATATAAAAGATTAAATAGCTATGACAAATCTATCATCTCTCATTCTAATTTACATTCCAAAGTACTTTCACCCAATAACGTTTGAAATAGATGCATGCTTTTAACCGTACCTTTAATTTGTATAAATTAAAATATAAAGAAGACTACTTACATTTATTAACTGGAGTAGGTGGTCCAACACTAGAAGGCAGATTTGATTTCCTTCTCCACGTATTTATATAATATATTCTCCTTGGTTTTAGAATTTTCCCCTTCCTTCGTATTTTTTCCACACCTAAATTCCCTTCAGGTTTCCTTTTTACAAATAAAATAATAACAAGTACATTTGAAAAAATAGTTGAGAACCCTGGTACTACAATAGAAACAACTGTGCCACTTATTAAATATTATTTTAATTTGACTATAGGACCCCTTTATGCTTAGGGATTCTTGTGGATGATGGAGAATCGGTAGGGGAAGTAAAAGGAAGATGTGGAGGAGCACGATATTTTCCAAACCGGTTGCCACCATACCTGCCATGATGAGGATTATGAAATTTAAGAACCCATGTGTCCATATTATCCACAATCATGTAATGAGAATGAACAGGATGCATAACAATATAAATGATCAAACTTCATTGAAATTTGCACAAGTTATCATATACTTACTTGAAGTTTGTAATTGGCAACAATTTTGGAGGCACCCACCCAGTAAAAGTATTGTTCTCTATTTTTTGTCGAAATACAGTAACAGTCTAAGACAGGTTCAGAATCTTAGACATTGCAACGACAATGCATAATAAAGAAAAGGAGAACATTAGACTTGGGAAGCCATGGAATCAAAAGATAAAAAATGGTATAACTTGATGTCTTGCAAACTATTCATACTGTTCTATTATCTACATATGAATTCCAATCGCATGTTTCAGAATAAACCCAAATTTAATTTTTCCTCTTGAGTAACACACCTTAGTTTAGCAGTATCATCTAAATCATTTAATTTTCTTACTAATGCGCAACCTTCAGATTTGAACAAAATAAAGTAAGCAAGTGCAATGCAATAATTGTGAAATGAGATATCCTAAGAAAAACACAAAAAGCATAGAAAACAGTGGAAAAAAGTAAAACGAGAATCATAAAGACGCCATTATAGCATCACTTCAAGAATTTTAGACAATGCAAGGACACTGTATTTGGTAAAGAGAAACTCTAAGATTTCATACCTGTCATGACTGTACAAAAATTGTAAAGTCAAATGTATGGGTGTTTCTCTCGACATAATTATTTTTATCTTTGCTAATATCTGTGTGTAAGATGATTCACTCATGTATGTTAGGTTGGTTGTCACATTTCTAACATAAACAATCTCCATCATGCTTTCATCTTCCAATTGGACATCCTTAGATGTGTCCATTGCAACATAAGTGTTGGGAGAAGCAACGCTAGCATTTTCAAGGGCACTTGGGCCAATAGATTCAACTTGTGTTGTCTAAAGGAGATGAGAGCTCTAAAAAGAATTCATCGAAAGAATATAATAACATTTAGAAAATTACAAAAAACCCAATGCGATAGAGGTGAACAAGTTTGAAAGCATTGCAATGTTGAGAATAACACTTGTAACAAAGGACAAGATACAACATATGTACATGGACTGAAAAGAGCTGAACAAGATCACAATAAAAAACATCCATCCAATAGCAGAATTATAGACCTCTCTAGTACACCCACTAGACATTATAATATATAATTATTTTTGCACTTATGAATATGTTTAACTTTCAATGTTGTTTTATACCCACATGGTCTATAGGACCTTTGCTTGTAACCAAAATTAAAAACATATTTAATCAGAATTTAATTGGAAGCATAAATAAGAATGTCACCTTTGAACAACTCTGTTATAAAATTTCCTGTTTCATTTAGATTTTTGTGACATAGAATACCTTGGACAAATTTATAGTTACATATGCTTTTGTGAGTATTTCTAATAGGATTTTAAGCCACGTAATCCAGGAAGAAGTGTTTTTAATCCTCTATGGCTTGATTTATACAAATAATTGTCACTATTATAGAAACCTTGGAGTAAGCAACTAGCAGGATTTCGTTAAACATCACCTAACAGGTAATAAGAAAACAGTTCATTAAACATGACTTAACAGGTAATAAGCAAACAATCGCGTTCAAGAAAGACTATAAAATAAGAGGACTAGTATTAGCTCGACACATAAGTAGATACATGTTATTCATATCATACAGTTTTCAACAAGTAAAGTTTACAATTTATAACATGAAAATTTATAAATAATGCCAAAAAAAATGTGCACCAAGACCTAAAAAGTGCACCAGCAAAAATTAAGAATACATTGAACACAACAGAGTAACAATGGTAACAAAAAACATCTGTTTTCTTGGCAACACCAATAAAGGCAAGACATCCAAAAACACGTTGAACAAAACATAGTAACAATAGTAACAGGTTGAACACAATATAGTAACAGTAGTAACTTGGCTTGTAAATATTTTCGATATCTCATCTGCATTTGGAGTAAATGTTACTCTCTTGGATGCACCACTGTGTGCCATTTGATACATTGATATTATGTTCGCTGCTAGATCAGGAACACACAACACATTGTTGAAGTACCCACCTTCAAGATCATTCCTTCCAATCCCTTTAACTTGGATCTATGAATCTGTTGGGGCCTTGAAATTCGCAGGCAACAACAGTGAGGGATTCTCCCCAGTCAACGTTCCCAACTATCCTATGACTGTTTGGTGTAGGGAATCCGTCCGGTTTGCGGTCTGGCTACCGTAGGTCAAGTAACAAAAGGGTTTACCGGTTGCGGCCCGGTCCACCTTATATTTTTTGTATTTTTTGACTTAAAACATGAAATGCAAGTGCCTATTTAACCATGCAGGGTGATAAGGATGAAAAGAGTAATCACAATGTGATGTGCAGGTTCTTACCTCTCATCTTAGCACTCCCAAGCATCTAAATCACATATATTGCGAAAAATAAATACTAACTACACTATCTCTAGAGAGCTGGATATTAATTCATGAGTAATGCACCACTGTCTAGGTGTTATGGAAAATCACAGATAGCTGTTATTATGACCAAACATATAAACATGAATGAAAATATGCATGATAAGATAGCTCATCAACAATTAAACTCCCATTACTCATAGTGGAAGACATCATAAAGAAGACTAAAGAGAATTCAGACAAGAACATAGGTTCAGGAAGTTAGAATGCTCTCACAGTCAATGACACACAGTTGAAAACGAAATAGTTCCCATTCAACATCGTTCATTTAACCACATTGATCCATTCCACATAGCACTTTCTCCAACAGGCAAAATTTGCAATTTATGGTTTGTAAAATGAAATAGTTCCTCTTACAAGCAATAGTTTACAAGTTTTTTTCCGGGGAAAAATCCCTTTCTAAGTTCTAACTTTCAAATATTTAAGCTACAACTGCAGACCGCTTGGGCTTCCCCCCAAACATATCACCTTTCCGTCCCTCAAAACGCTTCATCTTCCCATTTTGTTTTCTGTATGCATTCATGATCTAATGAGTAACTCATAGATCTTTTGGGTATGTGCCTTTATCGCCATTCATGTTGTATTTTCCTTCATTTGTCCTTCTTGCAATCCTGATGGCCCCAGTTCAACCTGTGCCAAACTACCCATCTCCCTTCGCGCCACAGCAGTTTGACCAATCTCCGAAACCCACCTGCAATCAAACGACATGCATCATTTATTTGAATCACAATCAAATCATATCAACTAAAATGGCTAAGTATTAAGAGGGGCCATGCACAGCATTACTGCCACGAAGCTTAACAAATGCCGACACCACTATTTCGTTTATCCACGGGTTCGCAAAAGACCACCAACGACAGGAAACGAGAACTCATTGGACGCTCAGAGCACTAGCATCGGAAGCTAAAAGCCCTGCCCCAGCTGCAACGATGGAAGAGAAAGAGGTTACGGACATGCGACCGGAGGGCGGGAAAATTTTCAATTGGAAATCGGAAGGACATTGACATCAGAAGCTGAAAGCTTTGCACAGCCGCAACGGTGGAAGAGAAAATTCTACAGACCCGCATCGGCGGTCGGAGCGCTTTACACTTCGGGTGCTTAACTGCTTTGGGAGCCGCAACAGCGAAAGATGAAAGGACAACGGCCTCCTGTCAAACATAATTTTGATGCCCGATCTATACAAAATATTAAGTGTTTCTGACAGCTCTTAAAATTCAACAACGGACAAAAACCTGTTCTACCTCCGAAACGGCGACCCACACAAAGAACACTTGATCGACAGGAAAAAAAGAAATTAAAATCTACGACCCGCAACAATCCAACACAATCAAATTCTGAAAACAGGACGACAGTTCATCTTCGTTAATCATCAAAACTTAAAGCATGACCAAAACTCACAGATCCAATTGATTCATGCAACATCAAATCGTAAAGGGGGGTCCAAAATTTGAAAAATTTGGGGAGAAGAGTTGCAGCAGCAACAACTGGCGATTACTTGGTGAAACCAGATCTCTAGACGATTATTCATTGAGGAAGAGACTGTATGACAATAAAACCAACTTATTGAATTCTTCCAGCCATCTAGATTTCTCAAATGGCAGATGTATGTACCTTTAATCATTGATGATAGTCCCATTTGGGAGAGTGGAAACCAAGATTTTCAAGTCCAGATAACTCTGTTGAGGCTAGGAATATGAGTTTCATTATTACTTCTGTCGTCGAGTAGCTTCCAGCTTGGACACCACAGGATTGTAACATATGGTAACAAAAATATTCATTTGTTCCTCATTCCCATGCCATTTTAGCACTTTTGGTGCTTTTGGACTTTTTTGTCCTTCACATATGAGTCTTCCTGCATGCCTTTCTTTCTGAATTTTAATTCAGGCTCCTCTATCCCAAGTGTCCTTTTGTGTGAGCGGTGTATTTCACGTTACAGCTCATGGACGGAGAGGAAATTTTGGCAATTTAGTACTTATGATTCAGCATTTGTTTTGATGTATGATGCTTTCATAGGAGTTTTGACTCTTATCTTCCTTTTGGCGTTCGTTCCTTGGCATGGGATCATTTGTATTTAATATACTGTTTACCTTGCTTCTTTCCATGGGCCATTTGCTGTCGCTCCCTAGGACATTTTAAATGTGACATGGATGGAGCCTCAAGATAGTATTCCAAACTCTTTGATTCTAGTCTATTTCACAGGGGTTAAGCAAGACTTCAATGCACACATAGCTATTTGAGAAAACAACTAAAATAGAAGAAGTTCTTTTTAGATAGATAGCAATATACGGTCTTATACCCAAGAACTTTGGTTAATCCAAAATTCTGATGTTCTCCATGCAACCGCAGGTTCGTCTCCTTTATTGAAATCAGTAAAATTCAGACTAAACAAAACTAAAAACATGACTCAAAGACTCAAAAAGACGACCAAGCCAGGTTATTTATATACAAGACAGAAGAACACAAACAAACTCAGGAAAAATAAGGTTTGAGAACTAAACCATTTACTGGTAAGTTCTCTTCCCACCCTTGCAGATCTTGTAACTTATAAGTGGAAGGGCTGAGCTTTGCCTCAATTTGAAAAGGGCCTACCCACAACTGCTGAAATTTCATGTGTTTGCCTTTCTCATCATGAGGGTGGTCCCACTTCAGAACCAAATCTCCCACTTCAAAATCTTTTGTTCCAGCCTTATGTTTGTCGAACCATCTCTTAATCACCTCTTGTTGTTGTTTAAAGCGTTCTCTAGCCTTAGATCTAGCCTCTTCTGCTTTCAGAAGATTATATATCCTTATTTGTAAAACCTCATCATCCGACCCTCTAGATTCTTGAGCTATTATGGAGGAGGGTAGCATGATATTGGGGGGGAGAATGGCTTCTTTACCATACACAAGGGTATATGGAGACACTCCTATCGAATACTTGGGGGTAACTCTATCGGCCCACAGAACATTTGGTAGCGCTGAGTGCCAACTCCTCTGGTTTTCTATCACAGTGTTCTTGAGGATTCTAATCAAATTTTTGTTGGTAGATTCAGCCAAGCCATTTCCTTGTGGATAGTAATTAGCATAATAATGCAACTTTATTCCTTTATCATGAGCAAAAGCAGTTAATTTAATTGATGAAAAGTAAGTAGCATTATCAAAGACTAAAGAAACTGGAACTCCAAACCTGGTCATAATGTGGTCCTGTAGGAAGCTGATGACTGCGTCTTCATTTATTTTGCGTAGCAGGATGGCTTCTACCCAGCGAGTAAAGTAATCGATCGCGGTCAAAATGTACTTATGTTGTAGGGAGGAGTTTGGCTTTAGCTCCCCAATAATATCCAACCCCCATTGTTTGAATGACTCCGTGATCATTACAGGCTTTAGTGGTGCGGCTGCTTTAGATTGCCTTCCACTGCACCTTTGAAAAATATCGCACTTCCAGACATGGGCATGTGCATCTTTGAAAAGCGTGGGCCAATAGTAACCGGCCCTGAGAATTTTGTGAGCAGTGGTGTCTCCTGAAAAATGTCCCCCAGCAGGTCCATCATGCAAATCTGTCATTACTTTCATTGCATCTTCTTTCTGTAAGCACCTAAGAAGAACTCCATCGTAATTTTTTCTGAATAATATTCCTTCAACAATTAGATAGGAAGCTGATTTGAGACGCAGTGCTCTTCTTTGCTTGGAATTCCAATGTTCCGGCAATAATCCTTCCTGAAGGTAATGCACAAGGTCTCTATACCAAGACTCGAGGGCTGTGAACAAAAGGACATACATCCATCAGATGTAACTCAGCTTCATCTTCCCATGCATATTCTCCATTGTTTCCATTTTCAATCATCAATTTGCACAAACCTTGCCCTTTAACTATAGAAGCTGGCTTGAATTCGAGGTCATACTCTTGGAGAGCTGTTACCCAATTGCCCCTTCTTTCTCCCAGCTCCTTTTGTACAAAAATTGACTTCACAGCTGGGTATGGAACGATCACCTTGGTTTGATTTTTTAATATGTAGGGCCTGAATTGTTTCACTGCTTTGAATACTGCAAAAGCTTGTTTATCAATGGCCGGGTAGTTTAGTTCAGCCCCTTGTAGAATAGTGCTCATAAAAGCTATTGGGAATTCATCCCCCCCATCTTTTTTTTGAGTAAGCACAGCTGCTAGCGAATCATCAAATGCAAAAGTATAAAGAATAAAATCTTTATCGAAATCTGGGCTTTTGAGGGAGGGTGCGTGTGCAACAACAGTTTTAATCTTGCTGAATGCATTCTTCTCAATCTCAGTCCATTTGAACTATGCACTTTTCTTTACCATTTGCTGTAGAGGTTTGACAATCTAGGCAAAATCTGGCACAAATATTCGTATGAAATTTATGGTTCCCATGAATGACCGCATTCCCTTTTTATTATGAGGTAAGGGGATATGTTCAATGGCCTTGATCCTTTCCGGGTCTATAGAGATTCCCTTCTTTGAAACTATGTGACCCAACAACTTGCCTTCCGTAACAACGAATACACACTTTTTGGGATTGAGTGAGATGCCATATTTCCGACAGCGTTCAAAAATCTGCCTTAGATGAAACGCGTGTTCTTCTCTCTTCTTTGAGAATATCATAATATCATCAAGATACACTACATCACTACGGCCAATCAAACTGCGGAAGGCTATGTCCATAGCTCTCTGAAACGTAGCTCCAGCGTTTATAAGCCCAAAGGGCATTCTTCTATAGGCGAAGGTTCCCCATCTGGTCCTGAATGTTGTCTTCAATCTGTCTTCTTCAACTACTAGTACTTGATTGTAGCCTGAGAATCCGTCCAATAAAGAAAATAATTCAGAGCCTAAGACCATTTGTAGTAGTTGCTCCATTAGTGGAACAGGATCATTATCTTTGTCTGAAGCGTGGTTTAAATTCCTGAAATTCACACATAGCCTGATTTCTCCAGATTTTTTTCTCACTGGGACCAGATTTGAGACCCATTCAGAATGTCTAACTTTAAAAATGATCCTAGCATTCAATAATTTCTTGACTTCACTTTGGATCAGAGGTTCCAATTTGGGGTGCATTTTCCTCAAAGGTTGCTGATAAGGTTTAATGCCATATTTGATGGGGATAACATGCTGAATGATGCTGGTGTCATATGTCTTCAAATATTCGTATGTACAGGCGAAAACATCTTTATATTGATGAAAAAGACTGATGAACTTATCTCTTTCTGCTGGTGAACAGCATTTGCCAAGATTCACATATTTAGGATTTTTCTCGGTCCCTAAATTTATCAGCTCGAACTGTAGAGATGAGCTGTGAGTCTTCACGTTGGCTGGTCTTCTGAACTTTTCATTTAAATCGAACATTCTTTCTAAGGTTCTGACTCCTTTAGGGATGAAATTATCATACTTCATCTCGGCCTGATGCTCTTCATCATCTATAATTGCTCCTTTAAATACCTCGTCATTTGTTAAGCATTCTATTATCTGCTGATCATCGTCAAACACTTTTAGGTTGGTGATCATATCAGGGACCGAGGGCCTGAAAAGCAATTCAACAGAGCATCTATTATTAGTAGGGACAAGCCTAGCAGCCGATGTGGCTAACAAATCAGCTGCTGCATTTTTTAGTCTTGGAAATGAAATAATATTAAATGCATCAAAACATTTGAGAAGGTCCCATACCTCATTTTGATAAGATTTTAAGTGAGGAGAAACACAATATATTTGATTCCTGATTTGTTTTACAATTATTTCAGAATCTCCAAAAACTTTTAGATTACTTACCTTTAATTCAATTGCTTTCCTTAAACCCTGCACCAACGCTTCATACTCAGCCGTGTTATTTGTGCATTCAAACTCTAATCTACATGAAAGAAAATCTTTATTCTTCTGGGGTTCGATCAGGACACAGCCGGCCCTTGACCCTTCTTACGTCTTAGAGCCATCAAAAAACAATGTCCAGAAATCCCTAACTAATGCACGTGAATCTACTCCTACTGCTAAATCTACTATTTTACAGTCGATTTCATGAGCCTATGAAAATCGAAGGAGATCAGGCTGGGTGTCTGACGTGTTGCTGGCTTCTTCCGCTTGGTAATTTCCAGGTTCTAATTCAAGAAAGCAATTTCCCAACATAGAATCCACGGGTTCATTATTTTCCTCAAGTTGAGTAACGTTGTATTTCATGTGAGGCTCCCTCATAATTTTAATTTGGTTCGGACTTCCTTAATACGGCAACCATAGATTGGACCAATCAGAGGCAAAATATCTGTTTAGCTTGGCTGACCAATCTCTGCTCAGAACAAGACCATAAGCATCTGGTATGTCGGCCACCACGATATCAATAACTTGGCACACTTTATCATTTGAAGCCAGGCGGAGAAGGACATCCTCCATCTCACCAACTACTTTTACATTCGTCCTATCCAACTGAACAACCCTCCATGTGGATGGCTTAGGCTGCCCCTTTATCTTTTTACAGACTGATATCGGCATGACGTTAACCGACACCCCTGAGTCTACCAATCAATTATGTACGTTGTGTTTAAAAATTTCAAAAGTGAGGAGGAAAGGTGGATGCTTGATCTTAGACTTACCTCCAATGGTGGTTTCTTCGATTTCTTCTACTTCCTTGGGTCGATTGTCAGTGGGTAGCCTCTCATCCGATGCTTCAAGTGCTTTTAATAGTCTTTCTTTTTGCTGCGGCACTTTACACATTCCTAATAGTGAAACATTCACCTTTACCTTCTTTATATCTTCCACGATGTCATAATCCATCGGCGGTTCAATGGGGTGAGGTTTATCAGCATTCATCTTTCCTTCATTGGTCTTGGCCAATGTATCATTCTGCCTAGGATCTTGGTTGGTAATGGTGAATTCGAGCACTTTATCAGCTGAGGAATTAGTTTGAAATTTTTTAACATTTTTCTGCAGCCTTTTGATTTTTGGGAGTATGAGACTATCTTCTTTAACCACCCCTTGGCTCCTTGTTGCTACGTTGGTTTCCATGATGTCCTTGTAGCCCCGATTCTTTTCTTCTTCAACATCAAATAACGAAACAGAATTCCACAAAACCATGGTTTCTTCTTCTTGTTCCTTCGTTGAAGTGGTACTCTCTTTTCTTTCCTCATCTCCATCTTTTGTTAATTTAGAATCCAACAGCTGATTCATAACCAACGTCATTGAGTTTATGCATTGAGGACAATTCTTTTCAGAGTGTGGTTGTTGATGGAAAGTGCAAAAATTTTCCATGCCTACTTCTGTTAAATTCATTGATGTTGAATTGTGAGGAGGGGATTGGGATTGATTGTTATCCTCCCTTTTCTTGTAATAGGGCTTGTAGAACTTTTGAGTTTCCTTCTCTTTTTCCAAGTCTATAATTCTGTTGGAAAGCTTCTGCATCATTTTTGCCATACCATCAAAATTAGGTGATTGCTCTCCCTTAGGTTTATTAAACAACAATGCTTTCCTTCCCGTCATTTTCTCTCCTGACCGTTCGGGATAATCTTCGATACTTTCATTTTCAGCCTCTACCTTTTCTGCCTCCTCATAGGTTTCTGCTAAAGTAGGCTTGGCCTTTATTTTGGCAAACATGGCCAACTCAGGGCTTAAAGCTGAGGTATAATATTCAATCAGGACCTTGTCCGAAGGTCTTTCCACCTCAAAAAAATTCTTAAGATATGCCGCAAACCTTTGGGTGAAACTGTGCACCTTTTCCTTTATCTCTTTCTTCAAGGCGCATAGTCCTTTCATAAGAGCTGTATGAGTCTTCTGGGTTGCATACTTACTTCTAAAGATCCTCTCGAAGGTATCCCAATCAGGGATAGAGTTTGTAGGCAAACCAAAATACCAAGATGATGGAGCTCCTTTAAGGGTGTGCGGGAATAATCTACAAACCACATATTCATACTCCACTGCCCTTAACCCTTCTATTGCCAGATAAAAACTTTGCAGGTGGTCATCTACTAGTACCCTTTCACTTGGGTCGAACTTGGGCAGCATTTTTTCAAAGGATTGAGGTAAATCATGTGATGGAGGTGTAAGGTTTAAAGGTGATCTGGCTCTCCAGGCAGGTGGTGGATTCGTTGGGTTAGGTGGTTGATTGGCGTTGACGCCCGCCATGATTTTGGGTGGAGAGTGAGGAGGTGAACAAATTGGAGTGTGAGCAAGGGAATTGTGAGGAGTATCTGGACCTTCTTGATTCAAAGGCAATACAACTTCTTGTAAGGCTGTCTCCACAAGTTCTTCCCAATCCCCGACCAGCACTGAGTCTTCCAATATAGGATGATCCTTCCTTTTATATTCTCTTTTGGGAAATTCAGGGATGATCGACAATCCTCCAATATTCTTCATGTATGCCCTAGTGTGTCTTCTCAAATTATTAACAACTTCGTTGTCGACAGAAAACAAATGTTCTCTACTTTTTTCTTTCGGAATTGGATTATGAAGCCCACTGCTTTCTGAACTATTACCAGTGGAATAGTCTTGGGGAAACGGGTTTCCGCGGCCAGCCATACACTGGCGGCCCTCCTTCTAGCGCCAGAAACTGTTGGGGCCTTGAAATTCGCAGGCAACAACAGCAAGGAATTCTCCCCAGTCAACGTTCCCAACTAGCCCGTGACTGTTTGGTGTAGGGAATCCATCTGGTTTGCGGTCCGGCTACCGTAGGTCAAGTAACAAAAGGGTTTACTGGTTGCGGCCCATTCCACCATATATTTTTTGTATTTTTTGACTTAAAACATGAAATGCAAGTGCCTATTTAACCATGCAGGGTGATAAGGATGCAAAGAGTAGTCACAATGTGATGTACAGGTTCTTACGTCTCGTCTTAGCACTCCCAAGCATCTAAATCACATATATTGCGAAAAATAAATACTAACTACACTATCTCTAGAGAGCTGGATACTAATTCATGAGTAATGCACCGTTGTCCATGTGTTATGGCAAATCACAGATAGCTGTTATTATGACCAAACATATAAACATGAATGAAAATATGCTTGATAAGATAGCTCATCAACAGTTAAACTCTCATTACTCATAGTGGAAGACATCATAAAGAAGACTAAAGAACATTCAGACAACAACATAGGTTCAGGAAGCTAGAATTCTCTCACAGTCAATGAAACACAGTTGAAAACGAAATAATTTCCATTCAACATCGTTCATTTAACCACATTGATCCATTCCACATAGCACTTTCTCCAACAAGCAAAATTTGCAATTTCTGGTTTGTAAAATGAAATAGTTCCTCTTACAAGAAATAGTTTACAAGTTTTTTCTAGGGAAAAAGCCCTTTCTAAGTTCTAACTTTCAAATATTTAAGATACAACTGCAGACCACTTGGGCTACCCACCAAATGTATCACCTTTCCGTCCCTCAAAACGCTTCATCTTCCCATTTTGTTTTCTGTATGCATTCATGATCTGATTAGTAACTGATAGATCTTTCGGGTCTGTGCCTTTGTTGCCATTCATGTTGTCTTTTCCTTCGTTTGTCCTTCTTGCAATCCTGATGGCCCCTGTTTGACCTGTGCCAAACAGCCCATCTCCCTTCGTGCCACAGTGGTTTGACCAATCTCTAGAACCCACCTGCAATCAAACGATGTGCATCATTTATTTGAATCACAATCAAATCATATCAACTAAAACAACTAAGTATTAAGAGGGGCCATCCACAGCATTACTGCCACGAAGCTTAACAAACGCCGGCACCACTTCAACCCATGAGGATGGATGGACCACTGTAAGGATGTAGGTCCAAGAAGGATTCTTGCATGGAGGATATGTTCCTAGAGGCACCTGAATCTATGATGAAGGAAGAATATCTTGAAGATATAGAAACCAAAGCATGGCACCTCTCTTTGTTGTCTGAGCTTGAACCTCCCTCTTTCTTCCTTGTGCCTTCTCGCAATGGGATGTTCTTCTTCTCAATTCACAGTAAGAATCGAGGGGAATAGTCTTTGCTCATAATTGTACATATGGAAAAGGTAAGTAATCCTGAAGATTCAAGAGCACCAGCACTAGAGAGGGACCAAGTTAGTATAGTTTATACCCCCATACACACAAGATCCCACAAACGATTGATTAAAATTGAGAGGGATAATATCGTCAACTTAAGTGGACATGAACTCATACTTGAATTTGTTTTAGAGGAGCTTCTCGACAACACCCATACAATTATTATATGTTTCCTATCCTTAGCGAGAAACCTATGTTTAATAGTTCAATAGACTTAGTTTGTTTTTTCACCCTAATCCAATGCTACTACTCATGCACTAGTTTGTGAACCCTATAAAATAAAAGTGCAATTGAATTGTATATTTTGACTCTTGCAATAAATAAGAACTACAAGAATATAAATGCTTAAAAAACAAAAGTAAATTCTAGCTAAATTTTTAGATAATAGAAACACTTTGAATGCAAAAAAAAATTTCAAATGTTTTTTTTTTATGCTTTTCATTTTATGAACATTAAGAAAACAAAAACACAACCTTTCTTTTTCTTTGATCAAAATTGTGAGATGACTATCATCAAACACCTAAATAAAAAAATGCACATTTTTAAAAAAATATATTAAACCAAAAGTATGATATATAAAACCAAACTTGTTTCATAAGCTCTTTTCATACACAAAAATAAAACATATATGGAAACAATTCACAAAAATAAACTTATTTTACAAGTTATACTAAAAACAAAGACATACAAACTCTTTTTTGTTTTGTTTTGACTTTGATGATAATAATAGAAAGCAAGAGATTCTAAAAGAAAACTGAGTTTTTTTATATTAAATTTAGATTGCGAAACTTAACAATCACGATACCAAACAGAAAGAAAATAAAAACTCAATAATTTGAATTTTTCCTTTTTTAAATTAAACTATTGCTTATTCAATTTTTTAAAAAGTGATTAAAAAG
>LPNX011090942.1:0-15362 GCA_001517045.1 Pseudotsuga menziesii | reverse complement strand
TTCTAATAGGATTTTAAGCCACATAATCAAGGAAGAAGTGTTTTTAATCCTCTATGGCTTGATTTATACAAATAATTGTCACTATTATAGAAACCTCACAGTAAACAACTCGCAGGATTTCAAGAAAGACTTTAAAATAAGAAGACTAGTATTAGCTGGACACATAAGTTGATACATGTTATTCATATCGTAAATTTTCAACAAGTAGATTTACAATTCATAGCATGAAAATCTATAAACTATGCCAAAAGAAAATGTGCAGCAACACCTAAAAAGTGCACCAGCAAAAAATAAGAATAAGTTGAATACAATAGAGTAACAATGGGAACAAAATAAATCCATTTCTTGGCAACACCAATCAAGGCAAGAAAAACAGGTGAACACGACACACTAAGAATAGTAACAAAAAGCATGCATTCTCTTGCCTAACACCATTCTTTTTTCCTCTTTTTTTAACTCGACCTTTCTGTTGAACATACCAGAATTCAAAGTAATGTTAAAAACATGAATGTTGTCAATGGATTTTTATGGTTCTTCCTGTGAACAAATTCTACTACAACAACATGAACAAACGCATGGAATCGAAAACACTGAAAATTGCGAAAACAATAGCTCCATCCCTATCTTTGGACGGTATAGCCTACTAATTTCTTACATCAACCGAGGCGTTGAATATATATATGGACAACAACAGGTAACGAAATATGACCATAGCTGTGGGTCACGTCCGAGGCACTGCATACCACATATATATTACAAAGAAAAGACGAGTTTGAATCACCTACATATTTACAATTGATGATTCTTCAGTACTCGTGGAGTACAACACACGGCCTATTTATTTCAGGTTATACGTACACTCGATGAGATAATATATATTGTACCAGCTAACATTTGAACAACAGCTCCGGCCATGGAAGGCCATTGAATACATTAGACATGACTCCAATTTGAACAACGTTGGCCATAGAAGGCCATTGAATACAGCGAACAACGTTGGCATAGAAGGCCATTGAATACACCAGAGTCCAATTTTAGTCATGACTCACATCGCCTCCTCCTCATTGTGACACAGCTCGGACGACTCTCTCGAAAATATAATATTAAAAAATAAAAAATAAACAGTCAAGAAATTATGCCTGACGTCGGTTAAGCTGGGGATCATAATTGAGTAACGCAGGCCCAGGCTTATCTCTGCACGTTGGACATGAGATTTGATAGCGAAACCATAAGAGAATGCATTTTGAATGATAGAGATGTGTGCATGGCAACTGTTTTGCAGGTTGTTCACAGGAAAACGTTTCATAACAGATTGAGCAATCATTATCACCGTTCACTTTCTGGGCAAATTCTGGCAACCCCTCCACTGCAACGCGAAGATCATCACTATCACCATTAGCTTCAGCTTCCACTGCTACGCGAAGATCAAGATCACTATTAGCTTCAGCTGCTTCCACTGCTACGCGAAGATCAACAATATTAGCTTCAGCTTCCGCTGCTACGCGAAGATCACTATTAGTATTAGTTAATGCATGCCTGAAAATAGCGATACTATCATGCCTGAAAATGAAATTATTATACGTATTGTCTTCTAGACGCTGCTTGATCTGATACCATGTGAATATAGAATTCCAGATAATTTGATTATCATAGGGATGAGTGGATCCCTCAACATATATGAATCGAACAACAATTAAATTTTCTGGAAATGTAAATGTAGATGTTCTAAGAAGCTGCGCAAACTCTTCATATCCATACAAGCGTTGAAGGTTCTGTACTCCCAGTCATCGATCCTCTAATTCCCTTAAATTAACATTCGCAGCCATGGATAATACATGCCTTCTGTAATAATTAGCAGTCACAGTCGACACCAAATGGTTCTGGTTCTGGTCATCTCCAATTCTGCGCGTTTGCGTAGGAGGTTGAATCGTACCTCGATCTACCCCCTCTTCCACAAATCTCATAACATCGCGAGCCATCTGCCTATCATGTGCACTCATGTTTCGGACGTTTGTATCCATGTCTCCGTGTCTTTCTTCAATTCAGATTGAGTAGAACTTACCGATATAGTTCTACCTCGTGGTGAAGAGAATATCTCGCAAAATGAAACAAAGAATATTATTTCGCCTTGAGCATTAACTATACGGTTAAAGTGATATTTTAAATATGCTTCCTACTAGGTTAGGTTTGGTTTTTGTACATACGCCAACATTTTCAGGAGTTAATCATCATAACGTGGGATTCAAGAAATATTATAAGTACGCTTCCTACTAGGTTTAGGTATATACTAAGCATGCTTTCTACCAGCTTTGAGGACTTAACCACAATGTGGGATTCAAATATAAAAATGTTGAACATGTTGAGGGGTGAATTGCAATTTCAACTTTCAATTAAAGTTTTTGAACACGTTCACGAGTGGATTTCAATTTTCAATTAAAGTTTCTGAAGAGGTTGAGGGATGGATTGCAACTTTCAATTGAAGTATTTGAAGAGCTTGAGGGATGGATTATCAAGCTTGCTATCTTTTATAGTTACTTTTTTTAATTAAGAAAGATGGTTAAGTCACACATAATTTGTGAAGTACACCAATTGAATTAGGCGAAATGGGTTTGACACTTTCGTAAGTGCTAGTGTCGTCCCTAAAAAGAAAATGTTACTAATCAATTTTAAATTATAAACTTTCCATTTAAGGATTGTTATAGATACTCCCGTGAAACTTATGGTATTTTTTACTCACCAATAAAGTAAAAAGTGCATGGTGTAATGTATTTCAAACTAAGCTTTCCACTTATATTTTACTTTTTTCAAAACCAATGAAAGTACCTACTCAACTTTGGAAATAAAATTCTTTTCCTTTTTCTCAACTCACGCAATATCTTGGATATAAATAACTAGGGGTCATCCCATAGCTTGCAAGTGTCTTAATTAGAAAAGTCTTGAGATCGGGCATCATTTAGTGTTGAAATTATGTAAGAATGGGTTATTTGTGGGTCTCTAATGTCCTTATTACTAGAGGATTTGGGGTTAGGAGTAGAATTGGCCATGGACTATGGAATTTTGATGGTGTAAAATTTATGGTTAGAACACTAAATTTACCACAAAATCGTTTAATGAGAGAAAACCACCATGGTTTCCTAGGGTGGTAATGCTCACTCACTGAATGGTTTACAAAACATTTCCCAAGGACGTGCGATGAATGAAATTTAGCAACGCGTCTTAGGCGATTTCTTCCATTGTGTGTCCTTGGGATCATGCTTTGTTTGTGCAAATTATGGGTCCGCTGTGCATTTTGATTGATGGATTGGATCTTACTCTACTCAAACATGACCGCCACTTTATACTTTGATTCCGTGTCATTTCAACCCTGTGCTTTTGACCTTGAACATTGATTTGATCCGTTGACTTGCAGGTCTTCTCAATCCAATGTCGCCATATTTGTTGTGAAATTATCCCAAGCATTATTCATCTTATATGTATGATCTAATCAAGATCAATCACAGATCTGCTGATTCTGCGTTGCTTCCTCATTTTTTTATTAATACCCCCTAGCACTCCCTTACCATGTCTATAACATTAATGCATCAATAAATCTTGTTTCGAATTATGCAATCTCCATGCTAAGTCCCCAAGTCTACCCTCCTCTCTCTGCAAGATGAAACTGGAATGATTCTAATTCCCAGAATTTGAAGGTGGTGGTGGTGTTGCTACAACAATTACGATAGGATTCGCCTCCTCGGTTCTCCATCTCAAGATTTCTTCTTTCATATACTCTGGGAGAACAATGGCCTAGCTGACAAGCTAGCTAACCAAGGTGCTTCAAGCACCCAAGGTAACATTTTTTATGCTAATCAAGCCAGGGATTTTAAAATTGTTCCTTAACCATCACGATTTGATGGACCTTAGGCTTTCCTCATGTTCGAAACTTCTAGTTGAAGCCCCACCGCCCTTTGAGATGCGTGGCTCTCCTTTTGGCAAGTGTAAGTACCTCCCTCTGACTAGGATTAAAGGGGATTTTATTTCAACAGTAATCGGGGGTCTCAACGATCTTGTTTGCACAAGCGATATGGGAGGGTTTTATTGTGATAACAGTTGTTTTCTCCATTCACTGTATCCAATCCTGCCCGAGGACCAAGAAGAATATGGTATTCAGCATCTGCAGGGTCTCTTTGAAGGTTTCTCGCATTGCACTCAAGCTGGTTTTATTGGAACAATGGAAAAGGAGTACGAGGACATTGGTTCCTCCGATTTAAAGTTTGGTCTCGAAGACATAAAGCTGCACTTGCACAGGGTTTTCGAGGTTGTTGGAGCAGGCGTGAAGGATAATAGGGAGGTGGAATCGGATATACAATACATCACTAACCAAATCGGCTGCCATGATTCTAGAATTGATGACCATGGACGTGACCTAAAGGAGCTTATGGGAACAATGTAAATTATCAAGGATGAAGTGTCGAAAATGTCCAAAATGTCCCACTGCAGTCATTGTCAATATTATCCAGAAGAAGGTGGTCTCGCCATGGAAGAAGCACCCAACTCTTGGTCCTAAAGGCAAGAAGATGTAGAGTTTTCCTTTCTAGTCAACCTCTGAATGTTTTTCTGTATCCTGCTGAACCAACAAGTTTTTAAAATATACCCTTCCCATGTTATGGTTACTATCACAAAGCATACTAGGAATTTCAGGAAACTGTTTTTAGACATAGTTGTTTTTTCCTTCTTCTTTTTTTAGACCTTCGTGGAAATCAAGTTTCTCTCGTTTTGTAATGAATGGTTGTGCACAACCTTTTTTTCTTAATATATTTTTCTTGGCTTTTGTTAAGAAAAAAACATAGAATAGATACAATCCTTCCACAAAGGCGCCAAGGTTGGACCCACTAATTCATTGTCATTTCAAATATATGTACTCCAATCAATCTTGGAACCAACATCCGTCCCTAAATCGTCACCATCTGGCATGCCCACGCCTCATTGTCAAGAAAATATGGAGCCTTTTTCTCTTAACAGCTAACTAGGAGGGAAGGCCATTACCATTTGTGTTCAAATAAATGTCACGTCTATATATAGGTCACTCTAGGGTGTTGGGTTTGAACTTCCCACTAAAAATGTGGGGGGTGATACAATTAGTATAAAATTGTTTTCATACGGGCACATGAACAAGCCATAAAAGACATTAAGTTAGGGAAACCTAACTGAATTACAGAGGTCCTTATAGCGAGGAAAACCCCTTCAGCAGTTGGCCCAAGAAATGATTACTTTCCATTAAAAATATTATAGTTAAAAGATTACTCAAGATCTATTCATGCTAGTTTTGAAGAAAGAAAGAGGGCTTGCCACCCAACAACTCATGGAATGCATTTATTTAATTTGCAGTCAATTTAAAATTAATATTTTAGAGCAGAGAAAATGTCCCTATTCGAGCTTTGCCTACAAGTTTCAAATCGAGTGTAATATTTTTGTGCCACGTCGTGTAATCATGTAGCCTCTTTGAAATCATCAGGCATGATCGGAGCATGGAAATAAAATATGCTTCCAATGTCCCTTTTCTCACAGAAGTTTCTATGTCTTTATTTTATCTTTCCCAAAATATTCCATTTTGATTCTTTCATAGAATTTTCGAGGTTTCAAATTACATTCCCATATATTTTCAGCTTTACAGCAGCATGCCTCCAAGCCCTCATTAAGCCCTAGTTAATCGTGGTACTCAATATTGTGGCCTTTAATCCATGGAAACTCTTTTGTGGCTTTGATATCCAGGGGGTTCACTGATTGATTCCTCTCATCGCCTCCAAGTGAACTACATATTTTTCAAATTTCTTCACTGTTTTTTTCTTCTCAAGCTGTTTTATATTGTACCGGTGACGTCTATTCAATTGAATATATGGAAACAGCTCATAACCATTCATAACTAATCAACTCCTATTATCAACAAAACCCGCATAAAATTGGTTAATATATGCACCCAAAAATTGCTCCCATCCATAATCCAGCCACTTTGGTGTATTTCCATAGAATTTATTCTCAAAAAATGTGGTTTAATAGATGAAGATATCCCAAAAGCCTTTAAGCATTGCAATAACTTGCTTCGTGCAAAATCAAGCCAAAATATGCATGGAGTTTTGGGTTTGTTAAGTGGCTACAGTTTGAGCACCCCGACCCAGATTCAAAGGGTAGCAGATGTTGTGCGTGTTTGAAGATTTTATTGACTATAGCGATCCCGTTGAAACCTATTATAGATATGTAAGAGGCTTGGATATCACCATAGCACAATTGAATCATGACGTCTTCCATTTCAAGGAGGGAGTAAGGAAGCAGAGTGGAGAATCACATTCATGTTTTAGGGGTAAGTCTCCTTAGGTCAATGTTGTTGGGTTAGAGGAAACAAATATAGTTCAATATGACACATTGGTTCCTTATCATAGAATACTGCTTATGAAGGATTTCCTTCAACCTATATGCTTTTGGAAATACTACACAACTATAGGGATATGAAGAGAATGCTTTTCCATTTTTCTTGTGCACTATATTCAAAATATCAAAAGACATTGGTGGCGGGGTCTTTTCACTTCCAACTACAGTAATGAGTGATCTTATTCACAAAAATCCAAGTTGCTAGTCTGTTCTCGATGTTTTTGGTCTACCTAACTTGTTTTGGATGCTATCATGGTTGGTGTCATTATGCAAATGCAATAGCTTATATACCACAGTTCTTGGATGCTTTGTGACGTAATAACCTTGGTATTGAAGCTATTAATGATCATGGTGCACTAGGAATTTTTGGTAATTTTTTACATCAAAAACATACTTACGAGCTTTGGAAGGTGACACTCCTGGGTCCTTATCATCTTCTTCGGATGAGCTGATGCAACATGTTGCTTCATTCTGGAAAAAAGTGTTTTCAAACATGGAATCCTTTATCCCAGATTGTATAAGAAATGCTACGCATCTCTTAGAGAGTATTCATCATAATACAGATAGATACATATGAGTTCGTAGGTTAATGTACATGAGAGAAAAATCCACTTAATATGGTATTATTACCTACATCATTTAGATTCCATTAGTTTCAAATATTGGTCACAATAGTTGTTCCCGCTGCATTGATAATATGTCAACCTCTCTAGTTTTACTTTGTGCAAGGCAGCCAAAATGCAAAGTTTGACAACTCTCACACAAAATTGAAGAATAGTGCATAACTACGAGTATGATCCTATTCATAGTCTACTCAAATAGTACCCCCATACAATATTATTCACTAACAACAAATAGAAGAGGATAATATATCAACCAAATGATATTATCGTTGCTCTTTCCAAAATTACAATATACGGTGAAACAATTATATGGCAAAGTGTTTTTCAATCTCCTTCCTTCTATAATGGTCTACATTTCTGAGTTTGTGAGAGAAATTTGAAGAAAAACATATTTGGAGATCTAGATTTTTTCTATTTCTAGTTCATGGTTTCTTTGTACATATGCATACATACACATATGTGTGTGCGTCTTTTCCCTGTATCCAAATATTGGCATTTAAAAAAAACTACCCTATCGATATATGTTTCCATGCAACTTAATTATTAACAAATGAAAGTTTAACCATTTTCATCGCAATATGTTCAAAACGTTTGAGATGAAACAGTACATTACTTAAAAAATGATTGCAAATGTAACAAAATCGGGCCTACCTTTCCATCAGGAAGCTTTTCCCTATAAGCCTGGCTTAGGGATCCTTATCCAATTAGATTTTTATGTCCAATGTTATTTGTATAATGCCACAAAGCTTCTATAACGGTGTAGGAAGTTGCAGCTATTGGAGCTTTGGGGGGGTTCATTGGAGGTTTCTAGGTTGGCTTTTCTAGAGGAAAATTAATCTGTTCTTTGTACTTTTCAATATGAGAAGGATTTATATTCATTTTTTTCAATCCCTTATTGTATTCTTCTTCCTCGTTTTCATTATGAAATGTTGTTATGTTATAAAAACATCTCAAGAGCAAGAAAAACTTAGTTAATAAAAATTAAGTGTTAGGTGAATTTCTTTCTAATTCCCTTTAATAGTAAATATGTGCAAGGAAAATGAAGTTGAATTTCATATAAAAGATTAAATAACTATGACAAATCTATCATCTCTCATTCTAATTTACATTCCAAAGTACTTTCACCCAATAACGTTTTGAAATAGATGCATGCTTTTAACCGTACCTTTAATTTGTATAAATTAAAATATAAAGAAGACTACTTACATTTATTAACTGGAGTAGGTGGTCCAACACTAGAAGGCTGATTTCATTTCCTTATGCATGTATTTATATAATATATTCTCCTTGTTTTTAGAATTTTCCCCTTCCTTCGTATTTTTTTCCACACCTAAATTCCCTTTAGGTTTCCTTTTTACAAATAAAATAATAACAAGCACATTTGCAAAAATAGTTGAGAACCCTGCTACTACAATAGAAGCAGCCCTACCACTTATTAAATATTCTTTTAATTTGACTATGGGATCCCTTTATGCTTAGGGATTCTTGTGGATGATGGAGAATCGGTAGGGGAAGTAAAAGGAAGTTGTGGAGGAGCGCGATAATTGTCAAACTGGTTGCCACCATACCTTCCATGATGGGGATGATGAAATTTAATAACCCATGTATCCATATTATCCACAATCATGTAATGAGAATGAACAGGATGCATAACAATATAACTGATCAAACTTCATTGAAATTTGGACAAGTTATCATATACTTACTTGAAGTTTGTAATTGGCAACAATTTTGGAGGCACCCACCCAGTAAAAGTATTGTTCTAGATATTTTTTGTCAAAATACAGTAACAGTCTAAGACAGGATCAGAATCTTAGACATTGCAACGACAATGCATAATAAAGAAATAGAGAACATTAGACTTGGGAAGCCATGGAATCAACAGATAAAAAAAGGTATAACTTGATGTCTTGCAAACTATTCATACTGTTCTATTATCTACATATGAATTCCAAAGGCATGTTTCAGAAGAGACCCAAATTTAATTTTGCTTCTTGAGTAACACACCTTAGTTAACCAGTATCATCTAAATAATTTAATTTTCTTACTAATGCACAACCTTCATATTTGAACAAAATAAAGTCAGCAAGTGCAATGCAATAATTGTGAAATAAGATATCCTAAGAAAAACAAAAAGAGCATAGAAAACAGTGGAAAAAAGTAAAACGAGAATCATAAAGATGCCATTATAGCATCACTTCAAGAATTTTAGACAATGCAAGTCCACTGTATTTGGTAAAGAGAAACACTAAGATTTCATACCTGTCATGAGTGTACAAAAATTGTAAAGTCAAATGTATGGGTGTTTCTCTCGACATAATTATTTTTATCTTTGCTAATATTTGTGTGTAAGATGCTACATTCATGTATGTTAGGTTGGTTGTCTCATTTCTAACATAAACAATATCCATCATGCTTTCATCTTCCATTTGGACATCCTCAGATGTGTCCATTGCAACATAAGTGTTGGGAGAAGCAACGCTAGCATTTTCAAGGGCACTTGGGCCAATAGATTCAACTTGTGTTCTCTAAAGGAGATGAGAGCTCTAAAAAGAATTCATCAATGCTAATCATCGAAAGAATATAATAACATTTAGAAAATTACAAAAAACCCAATGCGATAGAGGTGAACAAGTTTGAAAGCATTGCAATGTTGACAATAACACTTGTAACAAAGGACACGATACAACATATGTACATGGACTGAAAAGAGCTGAACAAGATCACAATAACAAACATGCATCCAATAGCAGAATTACAGACCTCTCTGGTACACCCATTGGACATTATAATATATAATTATTTTTGCACTTATGAATATGTTTAACTTTCAATGTTGTTTTATACCCACATGGTCTATAGGACCTTTGCTTGTAACCAAAATTAAAAACATATTTCATCAGAATTTAATTGGAAGCATAAATAAGAATGTCACCTTTGAACAACTCTGTTATAAAATTTCCTGTTTCATTTAGATTTTTGTGACATAGAATACCTTGGACAAATTTATAGTTACATATGCTTTTGTGAGTATATCTAATAGGATTTTAAGCCACGTAATCTAGGAAGAAGTGTTTTTAATCCTCTATGGCTTGATTTATACAAATAATTGTCACTATTATAGAAACCTCGGAGTAAACAACTAGCAGGATTTCGTTAAACATGACCTAACAGGTAATAAGAAAATAGTTCATTAAACATGACTTAACAGGGAATAAGAAAAGAATCGCGTTCAAGAAAGACTATAAAATAAGAGGACTAGTATTAGCTCAACACATAAGTAGATACATGTTATTCATATCATACAGTTTTCAACAAGTAAAGTTTACAATTTATAGCATGAAAATTTATAAATAATGCCAAAAAAAATGTGCACCAAGACCTAAAAAGTGCACCAGCAAAAATTAAGAATAGATTGAACACAACAGAGTAACAATGGTAACAAAAAACATATGTTTTCTTGGCAACACCAATCAAGGCAAGACATCCAAAAACAGGTTGAACACAACATAGTAACAATAGTAGCAAGTTGAACACAACATAGTAACAATAGTAACTCGCCTTGTAGATATTTTCGATATCTCATCTGCATTTGGAGTAAATGTTACTCTCTTGGATGCACCACTGTGTGCCACTTGATACATTGATATTACGTTCCCTGCTAGATCAGTCACACACAACACATTGTTGAAGTACCCACCTTCAAGATCATTCCTTCCAATCCCTTTAACTTGGATCTATGAATCATAACCCACGAGGATGGATATACCACTGTAAGGATGTAGGTCCAAGAAGCATTCTTGCATGGAGGATATGTTCCTAGAGGCACCTGAATCTATGATGAAGGAAGAAGAGCTTGAAGATATAGAACCCAAAGCATGGCACCTCTCTTTATTTTCTAAGCTTGAACCTCCCTCTTTCTTCCTTGTGCCTTCTCGCAATGGGATGCTGTTCTTCTCAATTCACAGTAAGAATCGAAGGGAATAGTCTTTGCTCGTAATCGTACATATGGGAAAGGTAAGTAAGCCTGAAGATTCAAGAGCACCAGCACTAGAGAGGGACCAATTTAGTATAGTTTATACCCCCATACACACAAGATCCCACAAATTATTGATTAATATTGAGAGGGATAATATCGGCAACTTAAGTAAACATGAACTCATACTTGAATTTGTTTTAGAGGAGCTTCTCGACAACACCCATACAATTATCATATGTTTCCTATCCTTAGCGAGAAACCTATGTTTAATAATTCAATAGACTTAGTTTGTTTTTTCACCCTAATCCAATGCTACTACTCATGCACTAGTTTGTGAACCCTATAAAATAAAAGTGCAATTGAATTGTATATTTTTACTCTTGCAATAAATAAGAACTACAAGAATATAAATGCTTAAAAAACAAAAGTAAATTCTAGCTAAATTTTTAGCGAATAGAAACACTTTGAATGCAAAAGACTTTTTCAAATGTTCTTTTTTTATGCTTTTCATTTTATGAACATTAAGAAAAGAAAAACACAACCTTTCTTTTTCTTTGATCAAAATTGTGAGATGACTATCATCAAACACCTAAATAAAAAAATGGACATTTTTTTAATGATATATTAAACCAAAACGTATGATATATAAAACCAAACTTGTTTCATAAGCTCTTTTCATACACAAAAATAAAACATATCTCGAAACAATTCACAAAAATAAACTTTTTTTACAAGTTATACTAAAAACAAAGACATACAAACTCTTTTTTGTTTTGTTTTGACTTTGATGATAATAATAGAAAGCAGGAGATTCTAAAAGAAAACTGATTTTTTTTATATTAAATTTAGATTGCAGAACATAACAATCACGATACCAAAGAGACAGAAAATAAAAACTCGATAATTTGAATTTTTCCTTATTTTAATTTAAACTATTCCTTATTCAATTTTTAAAAAAGTGATTAAAGAGCCAAAACCAACTAATTAATAATTCCAAGCCCACATATCCCAATTTGAATTTTCCTTTTTTTAATAAAAATATTACTTATTGAATTTGATTAAAGAGCCAAACCCAACTAGTTAATAATTCCAAACCCAAATATCCCAATTTCAATAGAGAAAAATTGAAAAATTAAAAGACTGACCGCTTATATAGTGCACTACAACATGAACTTATGAAATCAAAAACATTGAACATTACAAAAACATGGTATAGCCGAGGCACCGAACATATATATATATATATATATATATATATATGGACAACAACCGAGGCATTGAATATCACATATATATTACAAAGAATAGTTACATATGCTTTTGTGAGTATTTCTAATAGGATTTTAAGCCACATAATCAAGGAAGAAGTGTTTTTAATCCTCTATGGGTTGATTTATACAAATAATTGTCACTACTATAGAAACTTCACAGTAAACAACTCGCAGGATTTCAAAAAAGACTTTAAAATAAGAAGACTAGTATTAGCTGGACACATAAGTCGATACATGTTATTCATATCATAAATTTTCAACAAGTAGATTTACAATTCATAGCATTATACTATGCCAAAAAAAATGTGCAGCAACACCTAAAAAGTGCACCAGCAAAAAATAAGAATAAGTTGAATACAATAGAGTAACAATGGGAACAAAATAAATCCATTTTCTTGGCAACACCAATCAAGGCAAGACATCCAAAAACAGGTGAGCACGACACACTAAGAATAGTAACAAAAAGCATGCATTCTCTTGCCTAACACCATTCTTTTTTCCTGTTTTTTTAACTCGACCTTTCTGTTGAACAGACCAGAATTCAAAGTAATGTTAAAAACATGAATGTTGTCAATGGATTTTTATGGTTCTTCCTGTGACCAAATTCTACTACAACAACATGAACGAACGCATGGAATCGAAAACACTGAAAATTGCGAAAACAATAGCTCCATCCCTATCTTTGGACGGTATAGCCTACTAATTTCTTACATCAACCGAGGCATTGAATATATATATGGACAACAACATGTAACGAAATATGACCATAGCTGTGGGTCACGTCCGAGGCATTGAATACCACATATATATTACAAAGAAAAGACGAGTTTGAATCACCTACATATTTACAATTGATGATTCTTCAGTACTCGTGGAGTACAACACACGGCCTATTTATTTCAGGTTATACGTACACTCGATGAGATAATATATATTGTACCAGCTAACATTTGAACAACAGCTTCGGCCATGGAAGGCCATTGAATACATTAGACATGACTCCAATTTGAACAACGTTGGCCATAGAAGGCCATTGAATACAGCAAACAACGTTAGCATAGAAGGCCATTGAATACACCAGAGTCCAATTTTAGTCATGACTCACATCGCCTCCTCCTCATTGTCACACAGCTCTGGCGACTCTCTCGAAAATATAATATTAAAAAATAAAAAATAAACAGTCAAGAAATTATGCCTAACGTCGGTTAAGCTGGGGATCATAATTGAGTAACGCAGGCCCAGGCTTATCTCTGCACATTCGACATGAGATTTGATAGCGAAACCATAAGAGAATGTATTTTGAATGATAGAGATGTGTGCATGGAACCTGTTTTGCAGGTTGTTCACAGGAAAACGTTTCATAACAGATTGAGCAATCATTATCACCGTTCACTTTCTTGGCAAATTCTGGTAACCCCTCCACTGCAACGCGAAGATCATCACTATCACCATTAGCTTCAGCTTCCACTGCTACGCGAAGATCAAAATCAATATTAACTTCAGCTGCTTCCACTACTACGCGAAGATCAACAATATTAGCTTCAGCTTCCGCTGCTACGCGAAGATCACTATTAGTATTAGTTAATGCATGCCTGAAAATAGCGATACTGTCATGCCTGAAAATGAAATTATTATACGTATTGTCTTCTAGACGCTGCTTGATCATGAAATTATTATACGTATTGTCTTCTAGACGCTGCTTGATCTGATTGATAGCCAAAACCGAGCCGACTAAACTTGAGTTTAGGGCTCAGTCGAAATTCAAAATTTCACGCCGACCAATTTACTTTTTCACCAGTCGGGTGAAACTTGTCTATGTCCGACTAGACAAGTTTGCAAACTTTAGTCGGTCCTTCACTCGACCAAAATTACTCCGACTTACTTGTCCAACTGATTTTTACCTCGACCAATTTTACTCCGACCAAGTCGGACCTTCGACCAAGTCGGCTCTTCGACCAAGTTGGCTGCTTTAGTCGGTTGACCAATCGACCACTCTAGTCGGCTCTTCGACTACTCTAGTCGGCTCACTCTCGTCGGCTTACTTTGGTCGAAATCTGCAGGATATGATTCTAAGTCTAAAGACTTAAGAAAATACAAATGCTTTTCACGTGTGAGTAAAATGAAGTAAAATAGACAGATCTACAAATCCAAATAACTTATGAGAAACATGTGCCAAATATGAAGGAAGACTTGAGTCGACCAATGTGCAGTAAAACCTGGAACTTTCACGCAGTGAGATTTTTATGGGTTCTTGTTCTTTCACTTGACAGTAACTGTAAAAGACATTTACAGGAGTAAATATGGAAACATATGCGGCCAAATAATCATGCATTCAACCACAAACTATTTCATATATTAACTATGCTGAAATAACAAAGTACTACAAACTCGTCGATTACAAAATGGTCGGTCCAGACTTGTCCGACCAGACTCGTCGGTCTACAGAGCTTCAGCTCATCGACTAAATTGCATGTACAGAAGCTTGAGCTTCGACTGTTCTTCCTCACCCGCAGTTCCTCTGCTGTCTACAACCTGTGTTCTTCCTCTCTTTTTGATTTACAACAATGCTTCTTCTATTTATAGACAATTTGAAAATTGCTACAGCATGGGTCGACTGATCTGCCATTAAAGGCTGTAATAACTGCTACCTAATAACTTAGCTTCTGAAATAAATTCGACTGGACTATGTTGCCTACTTGAAGACTTTTCCTCCTTGCCAGACTGGCAGACAAGATTTCGACTTGTACGGTCTTTGACAAAGTCGGCTGAAAGTTGCGTACTATGTCGGCTGAAGATTGCGAACTAATCTGCGAGTAATTAACATTTTCCAACACTCCCCCTTAATTATAAGCAGATGGGTTTTTTTTTAAAACAACAAATTACAAAATGTCTGAGAGCTTAGACATGCTCTGTTTATGACAGAGTTCACTGTGGGGAACTTGTCATTCCAAGATAACTATGTAGATACTGGAATGTGTCCTTTGCCAATGGCTTTGTGAAGATGTCAGCAAGTTGGTCTTCAGACCTGCAAAATTCCAAACAAATTTCCTTTTCGTTCACCAACTCTCTTATAAAATGAAACCT
>LPNX011090937.1:31075-59704 GCA_001517045.1 Pseudotsuga menziesii | reverse complement strand
AACACAAAAGAAAAACGATAGCAAAGAGTTATGATATAAGATTATATATTGGTGGAATAGATCAACACCAATTTATTTCGCCTAGGGTTATAACAAATTAATTGTGGGGGGGCATATTTGAAATGCCTGAACTTGCGTCAAATATTAAGGAGGCATTACAGCTGACTTTAAGCTATTATATGCTGATGGTAAATGCCCTATTTTATGGTCCCAATTTCAGAGGCGTTAATTACTCACCTTAACTGAACGCTCATTGTGGGGGTGTTACGGAGATCCATGAGCACTAATCATGGAAGCGTTAGGGCGGGGAAGGGAAATAAATCCTAGCTGTAGGGGGAGGTGGAGGATCTTTATCCACAGAATATGAAGAGAAGTTTTACACGGGGAAAAAATTTCCTGCGCATTTGATGTTACAATTTAGGACGCTAGATGAATGACGGAGGGAGGAGAAGGATTTTTGGTGTTGCTTGACCAGAGCCCAATTTCTGCTACAACCTTGAGGAATGGCTCTATGTACCTCAGAGAAGAGAGTATGCCTACATTGATCACTGTGAGTATTGTTTGTTTTACTAGTTGTTTCAGAATTAGCAACTGCATGCATTTGATTGTAGCAAGCATGGCTTTACGATAATGTGTAAGCTTGCTAAAACATTTTTCCAATGGATGTGACCGATGTACGGTCTCCAGAACTCGCATAGGATTTATTTTATACTTGTGAGGGGACTTACCATGTTTACAGGAACTGAGACTTGGACATAGATGATTTGGTAGTTATGCGCTGCCCTTCTTTAATGAGTATATATGCCCTCCCTCAGCCAGTAAATCCCCATGGTCTACCTTGGCTATGTCGGATCATTAAAAACTCTTTGTGTTACACGCATGTTATGCTTGTTTTTGTTATCACGATTTGGGATATTTCTTAGCCTAGTTCTTAGTCTGGCGTTATTCTCCAGTGTCATCTTGGGAAGACTCTGCATTGATCGACCAAGTTGCATACTTAATACTTGCAACTTTCATCCTAGATTTACATTTATCATAGTCTGTAGCTTGTGATTGCATACTTGGCCTGTGCGATCCATATTCTTTGGGTAAACTCCAATTGTTATGCGCGTTGCAGTTTTATTGCAGACAATTTTTATTCCAACTCTATATAACGTACATATCGATGGGTTAGGGTTTGAATGCACACGTTTACAGCCTTGATGCAAGGGATTTTGTATAACCAATTTGTTATGTTTTTAGGATCTGATTTGATATGCCTTTCATCCCTAGCGTAAGACTTCTTTCTGACAGGATATGAATGCATTTCTTTTCTGATTTACATGTCCAGGATTGGGTCACCTTAAACCACCGAGTCTCCTATCACTTTGGAATCTACCACGACCTTATCTTGGTTTTGGATTGTTTCTGGATTTATATTCAGAACCACGGATAGCTGAGACATTAGAGAAAAATGAGTAGCAGTTAGAGCAGAAGTTTAATAAGTTTCAGTGGCTTACTGTAACCTCGTAGCTAAGATTTAGCATGAAATCCATCCAATGGAAGACACAACCGATCTACCCTATCTTTTGTTTTTGTTTACTAGGGTCACTCCCTAGCTGCTCGAGGTAAGTCCCTTAGCAGACCGATTATCCATACCAGCACAACCTCTACTATCTGCCATAACAACAGCTTTTGCCCCAATCGCTGATCATTAATAATGCCCGTAGGCTGGATGGAGCGTGGATAGAATCTTCTGTGGATTTATATGTAAGCACGGGTTGGAGATTTGATGTCTTGGTATGGATTTCTCTTCATGATTTTTCGATAAAGACTAATGTGATGAAAGGATTAGATATTGTGAGAAGTGGAGGTAAGCTGACACTTAAATAAAGGATGTGGGTTTGAAATAACCGTATTTTTTATGAAGGACGACCTACGATTTGGTGAAGGTCTGACTTTTTGATAAGCGCCTTCCTTCTGGGGTTTTTATGTTTTGAGTTTCTGGGAATCTTTGTGCATTCTGGAAATCATGTGAATAGATTTCCTTCTTTTCGAAGAGCAGATCATTTCCAGCAGGAAATCGCGATCTTAGTGGCTTATGGGAATTTCCTATGCGATCTCCATTATAGGAAAGACCCTAGTTGTATTTTTTTATTGTGACCCCTTTTCCTTTTGCCAATGAACCTGTTGATTGCGTTGCTTGGTTCGGTGGGTTACACCGAGGGAAAAGAGTGTACATGAAAACAATCACCTGTAGAATGATAGATCTGAAGCTTGTGAGAACAAAAGGGCAACAGCCTGTCTTAGATCGCGTTTTTGACAACTAGTATACATATACATACATCCAGGTTGTATCAGTAATTACAACTCTTTGCCTTATCCTTTAGATTGGATTGTATTAAAAATAGTGGGGCTTACATTGTATATGTTGAACTGGTAAATATATATATATATATATATATGTATGTATGTATGTATATATTGTATACGAAATTTCCAACTCGCTGTATTTTGTTTTGCTTGAATCTTAGTAAAAACAATGGGTGTAAATTACAACTTGGTTCATCCCACTATGAATTACCGATTGTTTAATACCCGTGGGAAGAAACATCATCCTGAGAGTTTACTGTCTTGTGAATGCCCATGTTAGCAAGTTCTTGTTTCTGCAGGTTAATACCTTTTAATGTTTTCCTGAGAACCGTATTCTGTTAAAGATTCCAAGAAAGTTTGGAAGTAAGTAGATATAGGTGGTATCCATGTATTGGGATATATGTGACATCCTACTACTCATTGTCTGACTTTGACCTTGTTATTGTGGAAATGATGAAGTGACAGAATGCACTTTTGTAACCTTGGTTGAAGAACTTAATAGAAATCTGAACGATTGGTGGACGTAACCCTGGGTTAGGGGTGAACCACGTATATGGTGTGTCTTTATGGTATTTTATTTTCGTGAATCTTGTTAAGGAATTGTGATTCTTATATACTTTCAATATTCATGCATCTAATGAAATAATGTATAAATGCAGTAGAAATTTTATGGGATGAGCACGACAAAAGTAAAAATGTGTTATGGTTATACTGTATGAAAAACACCAAGTACGAGTTACATGGAACCTAAAGACTGGATATGGGATTTCATTTACCTACAATGACATGTGAATCACTAAAGTTAAAGTCGATACTCGAAGCTGCATTGAGCATCGTTCTTTTTAAGAGAATTACATCTAGAGCTAGAAAAGCAAATGCATAGGTATGATAGATTTTTTTATTGTTTTATAATACACATGGTTTCGACATATTGGAAGTGGAATTCTCCTGTAAAGTTTGCCACTAACCGGTTGGACCTCTTTGTAGTAATAAAGAAACAGAAAAAGTTTACCTTTTTTTTTCCACACATATTGGCATCAAGGGCTAAGAGGGACATTACAAAACATCTTTGCATGTTGGATTTCCCTCGTATAAGGTGGTAGCTCTTCATTACTTTGATGAGAATACAGAAATTTGAAATTTCATTTAAACACTTATAAATAAGTATGATGACATCAATATTTTTCTCGAGTTGTTTTCACTTGGAAGTTATTAAATTCTTTTCAGTAACCCCTAGCACTTACTAGAGCCCATACTCAATGCCTATAGCAGGGAGTTACAAACATAGTGCAATTCTAGAGTTTTCGCTCAACACTAAATGCTAGGATGTACTTGTACCATACACCTAGGGATACAATGGCCAAGGATCCGATGATCGAGAGCTTATGCTCAACATCAACATGGAAGGCTCCAGGGATTTTTCCCAACACATCAAATTATCTTCTCATGTGTTCCAGATATTCTCAGTCAACACATAGGTAAGTACTTTTGTGTTCCATAGCTTCTCACTCAACATAATTCATCAATCACTCAAGTGTTCTAGAGCTCCTCACTCAACAAAAAATCATCTCGTCAATCATGTGCTTTAAGGTCCACGCCCAACACAAACAAGCATATACATATATAATCAATAATTGGCTTATGCCCAATATATAAAACAAATCATCATGTTCATATGCAGTGGGGTCTTTGACCCAATATAAAATAAAACATCAAGATAATCACCATAATCAATAGACACATGCCTTAAGTGTTAGGTCCAAAATTCGGGATATTACAATACACCATTATATTTATGGAGTCTCTTAAGAAAGGTACGAGAGTATATACAGTAAGAAGGACTAGGGTTTTACTAACAATTGGATTTGTTCTAGTTGTGAATATAAAACAATTGTATTACATTACTAGTTAATAATCTTAAATTGTCATTGGACTAATATTTATGATTGAAGCATGTAGAAAAAAACAATTACCCCATCATCTATAAAAAGTAAAGAGAAGATTGGGTCATCTATAAAAAAGTAAAGAGCAGATTATGATTGGGTTTGTTACTAATATAATAAGCTATTAGGTCAGGTCAGGTCACCAAATATCATGGACTTAAAAAAACCATAACCTACTCAAATTTACCTAACAAGAGGACACAACAAAACTGTGAAAAAAATCAAAATTTTCATATATATATATATATAGTAAAATAATGATTTTAGTATTGAATCTTGAAGGGATCAAAAACCCGTATGGATGTATAAAAGATTTCTTTTCAAGGGATTTAATCTATCTCAAACACTTTATGAATACAAAATTAAAATAAATTTAATAATTTATATTTCTTATTTTAATTATAAAATTATATTATTTATTTGTTAATTAATGTATTTAAATAATATATACATTACAAATATGACATATTAACTTATTTAAATTGTAAAAAATCATTTCTCTATATCAAATTTAATTAAAATTTAAATAAAATATAATTTTTATTCCTTTTTATTAATATCAAATTTAAGTAAAATTTAAATAAAATACCCTAAACCAATAACCATCTTAAGAACATCAATAATAAAAACTAAATATTTAATAACACCAATAAATACTTAATCCACTTAAATTATATGCTCACCGATTCCTTGATTCCTAAGAAAATTACAGTTTTTAGCTAATTATTTAGATACAGAAAAAAAAAATTAGTTAAAATATTTAAATAAAGCTACGGACCAATTTTCTTATCCAGATAAGTTAAAATTACTTACGACAAGTCAACATATTTTAGGAAATTTAGAGAGGAAACATATAAAATATTTTGATATGTTCAATATTGTTTTAATAAAATGAGTGCTGTAATAGTGGCGATGTCCCAAAATCAACACAATGGTTGTGAAATGCAAATATTGACATATCGCAACACTATATTTTCTCTACAGTGTCGATAATATATATATATATATATATATATTATAAAAATGTTGTGTTTTTTATATACCTTGAATTTGATTTGTGGAGGTTGATATGTAGAATAAAAATTATATAATCTATGCCATTAACCAATGCAAAAATTTTAAATCATAATTCAAATTTTCTATTACCATTCCTACCGCTCACATGTAAAACTATGCTATCTTCATTTAGTGTGAATTGGCTATATGCTCAAAATTCATATATCATGTCGATATTTGTTGGCATTTTTGAACATATATGTCACATGAAATTTGTTTTAGGCGAGAGAGTAGATATTGTAGTACAAGGTCTCTGATTATGTAGTGTACAACAATAACAATCTTGCTTGTAGTATGCAAGAGATGAAAGGGTATTTTTTATTACACTTTGCGTAATCAATCATGGAGTCTTTTTTAGTAGAAGAGAATTGCAATGGGCACAAATAGATTGAGTATGCATTTGTTGTTATCAATATGTTGTGAATCTGTTTACAAATTGCAATTACTAATAATTAATAAAATATATGTATTTTCATAGATAATGAGTTTTGAAAACAATATATATATATTATATATAACCAACCAATTTTTACAAATTTATCTAGTATTATTTATGTTCTTAATTCTATCATAAATGTAGATTGTGCCGTCCATTCTCATGTCCGCTTGCTCTCTTTTTTATTTTCTTAACAAAATTTTACGATATTTTTTATTTTTATATTTTTTTAACCATTGTTCTTAATAAAAAGTTTACAGATGTTTCGAAAAGTCGGAACTATTATGTAAAGGAGTTTTGAAGGTAATGTTTTTAATGGATAACGTAAAGGAATTTAAGAATAAAATTACTAAAGGTTAAATATGTTTTATTTTCTCGTAATGTTGCTTATTTGTTGTGTCTGGTGTGGAATTGAACTCATTGCAAGTATAGAAATTGTTCCTATAGTACTTCTTTCATCTAAGGATATGACACGGTATGAATCTACACAATCATAGTTTGTTTTTGGCGATATTTTTATATTTGTAATGCAATTGCCATTACTTGTTATGATTTTTTTGTTCATGGCAATGGACAAGGTGTGTTGGTAGAGTTGATGTGATTGTCATCATGCCTTTGTTATTATTCATATCAACAGGTAGAATCTATCATGTTGTGTGTGCCTTGCCTAAATACGGACTATATACTACTATGTTGTCACTAGTGAAAACCTATTAAGTTCTATGACTGTTCACGTCTTAATACAATCCTTGGGTTGATATTATGTCTATACATAATCATTTGTCATTGGAGTTGTCTATATAATCAATGAATTTTCTAGAAATGTTTCTTCGTCGGTGATCGTCTGCCACACACTCCCTTTTCCGGCACCCTCCCGTTCATCGGTTTTGACCATCTTCAAAAAAGCTTCACTGACATGACATGCGTACAGGGTCGTACCAAGGGATTGGCACGTAACAACGAGCCTTATTCACTCCTAGGGATTAAATTTGAAGGGCTGGGTCCCATTTCACATTGAAGGGCCGTGAGATATTGAACCCTTCACAGTTTACATGTAAAAATAAATCCTTCTTTTCATTTGAGAATGTAAATGTAAAAGTACATCAAAATTTCAGTTTCTTTAGACACCAAACAGAGTTCAAAGAGTTCTCTGACTTGAAGCAGTGTGGTAACACCAAGTGGGGTAAGCTTTTATCAAGGCTTGGTCTCTGCAAGTAGTTTCAGAAAGGTACATGAGCTTACAAGAAGAGAGACCCATAGCAACAATACTATATGATAATCAGTTGGGCATCCTTGTCATTGACATGGCCAACCTCTCAGGATATCTACAGAAAGAACAAGAGATGGCTAAGATCGACAAGGCTTGTGAAGAATGGGCAATTTTTTAAGTAAATACGTATTGTTTAATGCCTAATGCCCATGAATCAAGCTAGTAGACAAATACGTTATCTATCAATTTACTATGACCAAGTGTAGTGCAGGTCATGAATCATGGTGTCCCTCACTCTTTAATAGATGACATAATGAGATTTGGAAAGAAGTTTTTTCAACTTCCTGCCGAGGAGAAAGAAAAGTATGCAGTTAGAGATTATCAAGGTTACGGGCATATGTTCGTTGTCTGAAGAGAAAAAGTTGGATTGGGGTGACTTGCTTGGTTTGATAATATCTTCCCTACCATCCAGGAATTTGAGTGTGTGTCCATCTATTCCTTCTCATTTCAGGTATGCCCACTCCTACATAATATTACATGGTATATAATAAGGATATTCGTATTATAAATCAATGGATCTGAGTTCAATTAGATCCTGGTTAAAAAATTGTTGAGGCTATGTAAATTCTTTGTAAATATGAGAATCATTTCTTAAAAAAGAGATCAGACATGAACAGTGAATCATGAATCAACTTTGCCATAACCAATTTGTAAATAATCATGTGGCCTTTTCTTACTATAAAGAATTTAAATTTAATTGCCAAAAATTTACACTTGAACCCTGACTACTTTGAGTAGTCCTTTGGAAACACATTTTAAAATATGCTAATGAATTACTATCCAGCATGCCCAAGAACAAATCTTGTTCTTTGCCTCAGCCCACATAAATATTGAAGTGGCATTACATTACTATCCAGCATGCCCAAGACCAAATCTTGTTCTTGGCCTCAGCCCACATGAAGATTGAAGTGGCATTACATTGTTACTCCATGACAAAGAAGTGGAAGGCTTGCACATCAACAAAGATGACAAATGGGTGGTTTTCCAACCCATTTCTTAAGCTCTATTCATCAACATTGGCAATTTTTTAGAGGTAAGGTCCTTTTGGTTAAATTCAAGAAACCCAAATTTATGTGGTAATCAGTTGGTTAAATTCAAGAAACATTATTTTGATGTTTATGTGGTTAAATTCAAGAAACTCAAATTTTGAGGTTTATGAGATTTATATTGATATAGGTGATGACAAAAGGGAGATACAAGAGCATACATCATAGAGCAGTGACAAGCAAAGACAAATCCAAACTATCCATCACCATCTTTTACAGTCCAAGATTCGAGGCAGAGACTATGTATTTTATTTACAACTCAAGTCCGAACATGACAATAAAAAGGTAGAGGTAGTATACATATCTACAATTTGTCAAATGCCATCTTTTACAGTCCAGGATTCGAGGCAAAGACTATCTATTTTATTTACAACTCAAGTTTGCACATGACAATAAAAAGGTTGAGGCAGTATACATATCTACAATTTGTCAAACAGACCTTTTGCTAGATTTTCTTTAACAATTAATTTTTATGATATATACTTGAGACCATTATTTATGCAAAGTTTCTATTGGAAAGGACATAAGTAATAGGCATTAAAAAAACAAAGGGCTTCATCTATTTTCTGTTGTCGAAAAACACAAGCAGAGAGAAAAGTTTTTTATTCTACTAAGCTCAAATATCTAAACACAGAAGTTCTATTAAGCATACAAGTAAGACACCATCACCTATTTCTTTTATTAAAGATGTAATATTCATTTGTCTATTTTAAAATCAGCCATAAAATATGTCAACGTTGATGCCTAAACAACAATACATTGTACATGTCCATGATATTTAAATGCCACTGAGATTTCGCTAAACCCTTGGAGGTTTAATTATAGCAGCAAAAATGCACAATATATTCAATCAGTAAAATCTATAAAGGTTGGGAGGGAAGTTAAATCAATCCAGGAAAAAAGTATTATAACCAAAACAAATTCAAACTTGAGAGATTCCTCACTTCTTTGTAGTGAAAAAGTAAGTGACTTATAGCAAGGATTCGAAGTGTGCGAATCAATGTCTAGAAGGGTATAAACAATAATGGCCAATAAGGGTATCAACAATAAGGGTATCAATCTTTTTGTTAGTGACCAAAATCTTATTTCCCATGATCTTAGGAGGAGTTCTCCTCGAGGGGGTATGATGGTAGGGAAATCAAGAGAAAATGAATCGATTATTTGTAGTTATTACGTAGGAGTGGGCATTGTACAAATGTTGTCTGATGTAGTGTTTTAAAGGGAGTTGATGCATACCAAATGAAAACAGTATGTCGGAAGCATGAAAATGATATTCTAGGAAAGGAATAAAGAGCATATATCGTACATTATAGTTAAGGTAATTCACTACTGAGATAAAGAGCACATCCTAGTAGTTGCCAAGAGATCAACTTTGTCTATGTGGGACAAAGATTTCCCTGGTAGATGGATTTCATCTCCAGTCAAACCCTCAATACTTTATAAAATTGTGGGACTTTATTGTCATGTAGGCATGTTTGTTTCCCATAGTATGTTTCTCAAAGATAATCACTACTCCATCATTTTAACACAATTCGCAGAAAAGAAAGAGGACATTGTGAATTTAAAGCTCGGAGTGCAGAAGCTAGGCATCCGGATTTTTTCCTAGCATCACAAGGGTAAAGTTCCCATCCTAAATCCTTCAGACAATAAATCTACTCCAATGCAAACAAGCCAGAAGTTAGGAGGAGTTAATTTTCCCATTCCATAGTCATGTAGTCTTTTTTGGTCTTCATTCTCCTACTTATGTCAAAAGTTAGAACTATTTCTAGTTTTTTTGGTGCTCAATTAGTTTAGAGTCTTTGCCAAGGGTGTGGTTGGTTTCTCACTGGGCAGGAATTTCTCCATCCCAATTTTTTCTCGCAAGATCCTTATGGATGATTTATGAACCCTTATACCCATCCTGACATGGTTTCCTCCTTTTTAGCAGGTTTGGATGTCGAATATGTTTCTTCTTGTATAGTTTTTTAGTTGTTAATTTTAATTTCAGAGATTTTAGTGTATTTTTTGTCCGTGTACCAATTGAAGGAAAGTCTTTGGTTTGTAAAAAATTCCCTAAATATTTCCCTTGTTTCCTTTGTTACAAGTGATTTGATTGCACCTCTTCGACCGCCATTGACTTCTACTTTTCGGCAACAGAACTTTGTAGATGAGATTGGGTGCGCCTATGATATTTTGTGTGCATCATGGGATTTAATTCAAATTTGAATTTACATTAGGTACAACTACTTGGGCAGGATTTATTTGAAATTTAAATCTACATACAATCCCTTGGTATGACCCTATATGCATGTCATATCAGTGAAGCTCTTTTGAAGCTGGAAGAAACGGGTGAACGGAAGCCTGGAGGGTGCCAGGAAAAGGGAGTGTCTGGTGAACGATCGTTGGTGAAGGAAATCTCCTGGAGAAATAGTCGATTATAGTCGATTAGATAGACAACTCGTATATATAAGCTTAAGCACATTGCTGATAATGTTTCATGGATAGCTTAGAGTTATGTTTCCAGCAATCAATAGAAACTATGAATGGTAATATGTTAGGTTTGGGAAAGATAAATATGTTTCCTAATGGTCTATAATGGTGTGACGGTTCCATTTGCAGTGATGAAATGGAAATGATAAATAATTTAGTATCTAATCTCTGTATGCTAAACAAGAATTTTGGAATTCCATAATTTCATATTGGAAATGAGATTATGATATAGGATGTTGGGAACATTTTAACAACAACAACCGAAGGATCAATTCAGCAAGATTGTTAAACAAGAGATAATTCCTCACCATAAATCTCTATTTTGTTTCTAAAATAGTATTGTATATTTTTTTTAGTAGTAAGTACAATTGAACTATGAATTCGTTACTCAATTTTGTTTCTAAAATAGTATTGTATATTTTTTTAGTAGAAAGTACAACTTAACTATGAATTAGTTATTATTTCATGAGTGAGAATATTGTAGTTAATGAACTATTATGTAATTGGAAGGGAGGCAATGAAAGAGATTTATTAAGATTTTGAATCCTATGCTATGAAGAGGAATTAAGAGAGAGAAATTCCTTGACTCTCTTTTTGCATTGTTTATGTTTCTCTATGTTAAGAAAGTAGTTGTGTGTAGATAGGTTTATGACATAAGATTGAAATAGTACCACATAACTTGCATTCATATGCACTAGTAGGTATATTGAAAAAATTATATGTGATAGAGTACATGAGAATACACTTGAATGTGTAGGTTTGACAATGCATTTGGGATAAGTGTGATGTCATGTTATACAAACAGAATATGCCATGAAAATTAATTATGGTTTTTGTGTTGTATGTCATGTATCCTCAATTGGACCATTAAAAGTGTTGACCTTGTTAGAGTTCCTAGGGGCTCAAACTGTTATCTATCATTCTACCTAGGAAAAATTTTGTATTTAATTATTTAAGGCATGTATTTAATATTATTTCAGCAATTTTAGCTATATATGCAAATTAATGATGTGGAAATAAGGATGCCATGTCAGGAGGGCGCAATGGGGAATGCTAGTAAACTTGCCTAAGAAAAATAAGGAAATCCATGACAAAAGATGACAGGAGAATAAAGGGAAGTTGCCCAAAAGTTGCCCAAAAGTACATAGAGGTAAAAGTAGGAAATTTTTGCACAGGGAGGGTGCAGTTTCCTCTTAGATAACTTAGAAAAGCTATAAGGAGAAAATGAGGAAAGTTTTGAAAGGGAAAAAACAGTTTCCTTATGAGCTAGGAAAAGGAGAAAGTTGTCATAACATAAAAGCAACATCTTTGACTAAGGGGGGGCAGAATTTCTAAATGTGAAGGATGATTTGGACTTGGAAACAATTTTACATGGTCCTACTTTCCTCATTTCCCAAATGGGGGTGCTTATGTGGCTAGGGTTAGGGAAACCTTAGGGTTGAATTACTCTCACAGGTCACCATTGACCTCCACTTGCTAAACAGGTCATCCAGAAGGATATTAAAGGTGAATTCAAGCCCATTGCTTCAGCTTGGTTGTTGATTTGATTTCTTGATTCTTATGAGAGAATTAATTCTAAGTATTGTGCCTCAGACTACTGGGAGATGAGCCCTAGCCTTCCATTCCCCTCTCCTTCCATCTCCTTCTCTTCCATTACCGGTGTGGAGAGCTAGTTTCAGACATTGAAGGACCATCAGAGTTATTTTCAGCCTCCATTAAGTTCAGGTTGAGCTCCAATGAATCCCATGCTTCACCTATGCTCACATCCCCTTGCTGGTCACATTTGGGCCTCTTGCCCCTCATTTTTGGAGCAACATTGTAATGGTCAGTCCATGTTTTAATTCATGTTTTGTAATGTCATAATATTCTGCAAATCACATTTATTACGTCGAGATATCTCTACCCATAGAGAATATTGTCTCAATTTTGCTAATAAGGCCTTTTTTATCAATGTAAGGGGGGGGGGGGTAAATGAATAAAAATGAGTGCTATAAGAAATATGCCATACCGGGGGAGTTATTGAAGAGTTTTACATGTTCATAAATATGATATTTACCTCTTTCAAGTTATTATGTTTTACATAAATTAATTTGAGATGATTTGGCTGCTCCTTTTAGACCCTAGCTAGATTACTAGCCTTTAATAAATAGTTTTGCTAAAACAAATGTAAAACAAGTTTTGTAAGCTCAAACTGAGCCCTGTTTATTCTGTTGGTTCACTGACAGATCCATATTCCCACACCAAGTTCTAGAACCATTTTTTTTTGGGTTCGTACAACCTTTTGGGATCCTCCTCTGCGCGGGGTTTCCCTTGGCCAAAACTGCCAAAAAAGCCCAAATTCACCCAAAACATCTCATAATGGTCCAGAACTTATGAAAAATGTATAGAAACTTTAAATATGTTATATTAATGCTCGACAGAACCTCTACAAGTTCCCTGAATCCCCTGGTCGAAACATACCAAACTACCCTCCTTAGTTTCATGGTTTGGCTACCCAGAAGCGTGGTAGTAGGCTTCCATTGTGCATATTCTGAACCCTAAATGGAACCAGATATAAGTGTGATAACGGATAGGGAATTCCATTTCTTATTGACTTTGGTTTCTTCCCACTTACTCCTTTTTCCTACAAAATTACGTAGAAGAATTCCCAAATCTTCCTAGTCCCAGAAGGTTTTTTGTGAAGTATTTTATTTTCAGAAGTTTTAATTAAAAAATTGAAGCAAGCTAATACTCTAATATGTACATCATATTGGGGATATTTTAGTGGTATCAGATCATGGTCCTCCATACCCACTCTTGATATTGTAAAATGGGTCCAAAATACAATTCTGCCACCAAAAGAAAGATTCCTCAAGAGGAGGAAGTAGAATCTGTGGATGGGAGATTCCATGAAGAAATGGATGAGAAAGATGAATTCAATAATTTTGTTAAGAGCATGTTGAAATTTCTGCAATACATTTCAACTAACACGATACATTCTAGCCAAGAGACCAGAGAATTCCTAGCTAAACAACTGGGAGTGAAGGATGGGGAAGGGAGCAACATTGGCTCCTAGTGTGAAGAAAGAAAGGTCATGGGGGGATTATTTTTTTCAAGTATAGGCCTCATAATAGGCCACTTGAGTTTAGAGAGGAACTAAAATTACATCCAAGACCTACCATGCCAAAATTTGTAGAGACCCCTAAAGAAGATCATGAAGCTCAGGATGAAATTGTTGCTACATGGGAGGAGAAGTTTTTTGTTTACCAATCATTGAGTGAGGAGTGCAGAAAGAATATGCCATTCTGATATTTTTGTGAGACTCAATTTAGGTGGAATCCAAGAGGGGCTGCAAGGAATCCATACAAAATTGTCAATTAAAAAATTCCATTGCGAAAATCACATTGCCACATTTTGATGGCGCTTCCAATTGCTCAGTGACCTATTGGATTTAGAAAATGGATACATACTTTCAGCTGAATCCTATGGAAGAGAGGGATTCCATCAAGTTGGAATCCCTACATATTGATGGGGATTCCATTGACTGGTGGTTTCATTCCATGATCAAGTAGTCACCTACGAAGAGTTCATTAGGAAATTGACAAAAATATTTGACCTGAGAGATCCCAATATCTCTTTCCAAGATTTCGCCCACATAAGACAAGTTGGAACTCTAGAAGCATACATCTCAGATTTCCAAAAGTTGGTTGTAATGGTCACTTCCTTATCATAATCAAGGTTGATCCTTTTGTTTACAGAAGGACTTGTTGAACCATTGAAGGGGTTGGTGAAGGCCTATCGACCTACAACTTTGCAGGAAGCTGTGAGCAGGACTAGAGACCTGGAGGATGATATTTCAAGGACCCAGTATCCTCCAAGGCCTACCATGCCACATAAATTCTATAATAAAAAACCTCCAGTGAGAAACTTTCCTTCCTTTGGAAAGAAGGATTACTCCTATAAGGATCGAGATGAATTGAGAAGGAAGAACCTGTGTTCTTCCTGCCAAGAACTGTGGGCTCGTGATCACAAATATGTGAAGGGAAAATCACATTATAATGAAGTATTTTTCTGAAAGTGATGAAGAGGGGGTAGAATAATCTGAGATGGCTGATGGAGAGTATGAAACAGTTAGAGGAGCATCCCCATCAAACCAACAACAAAATTTTTGTGCTCAGTGGAGTGTCAAGGTTCTATACTTTAAGGATGAAAGGAGTTCTACAAGGGAAAAAAATTACAGTTCTTGTTGATGGGGGTGCCACACAGAATTTCATTGATTCAGCCCTAGTGGAGAGGAGAAAACTGCCTACTGAGCCCTTTGAAGGATTCACTATGGTCATTCTGGGTTACCATACCATGGAGTGTAACCGATGGATCCCATATATGTAGGTAAACATCAGTGACTATACTGTGAAAGAAAATTTTTATGTTGTCATTGTGGCGGACAATAACATGGTGTTGGGGGTACAATGATTGTAATCTATTAGACGACACTCTATAAACTACCAGATACTAGAAACTTTGTTTCAAGGATAGTGAAGGAAAACCAGTGGTATTGAAAGGTATAAATACTTATCCCAGCCAAGTAATTTCTGCAAAACGTGTGAGATCTGTTCTGAGGCATAGAGACAATGAGAGGGATATTGAATGCGAAATTATCATTGAAGGAACAACTGCCAAAGTTTCCTCCTGACCCAAAGATATAAAAAAAGTGTTGCACAATCATAAGAAGTTTATTGAAGACCTTCCACATGGTAGGCCACCAGATATTGAGCATAGGATTGAGTTGGAAGCCGGTACACTTCCAATCAAAATACACCCTTAAAAGCATCCAAAGAGGTTCAAGGATGAAATCAAGAAGGCCATCAAGGAGCTCATTGAGTTGGGCCTCATCAGACCAAGTTCTAGTTCCTTTTCTTCTTCGATGGTTTTAGTGAAGAATAAGGATGGGACACTCAAGATGTGTATTGATTATCGATCTTTGAACAAGAAGACAATAAAGAAGAGGCACCCAATTTCCCTTATTGATGAGTTGATGGATGAGATGCATGGAGCTAAATTTTTCTCCAAAATAGATCTCCAGTTGGGGTACCATCAAATCAGGATGAAGGAGGAGGACATACAAAAGATAGCCTTCCGTTGTCACTTTGGCCACTTCGAGTTTCTGGTCATGCCATTTGTCTTGACTAATGCACCAACAACTTTCCAGTAGTGCATGAATAAGGTATTCAGCAAACAAATCTGTAAGTATGTCCTCGTGATTTTTGATGATATCCCGATCTATAGTATGACATGGGAGGAGCATTTGCATCTCTTGGAGGAGGTACACACTATGCTTGCAGATCTATCATTTTCTACCAAAATGTCTAAGTGTGAGTTTGGTATGACAAAACTGTTGTATCTAGGCCTTGTGATCTGCCAAGAAGGGGTTAAGGTAGATCTAGAAAAAATAAAGGCCATATTGGAATAGGCCAGCCCAAGGAACCTCACTGAGTTGAGATGCTTCATTGGCCTTTGTAACTACTACCACGGATTTGTGAAAGGATACTCTTGGCACACTACACCCTTGACAGATTTGACTAAGAACGGAGTGAGGAGGCTGAAAAAGCCTTTGAGAAAATGAAAGAGATAATGAGCAGCTTCCCAGTACTTGCCTTGCCTGAATTTTCTAAACCTTTTGTGCTAGAATGTGATACCTTTGGCATAGGCATTGGGGTTGTCCTAATGCAAGATAGGCATCCTATTGCTTTTGAGAGAAGAAAATTGCAGCCACATGAAATATTGTATTCTATATATGATACGGAGATGCTGGCCACCATGCATGCTTTGGCCAAATTCAAACAGTACCAAGTAGGTAAATTCATTGTGAAGACTGATCACAACAGTCTGAGACACTTCCTTACCCAAAAGGAAATCAATGAAAAGAAACAAAAATGGCTAAGTAAAGTTCAATCTTTTGACTTTGAAATTGAGTATAAAAAAGGAAAATTGAATGTTGTGGCTAATGCACTCTCCCGTAATCCCACATTCTCTTTGTTGCAATATGTAATGAATGGAAGATCCAGTTGGCTACTGAATACCCTAAAGATAAGTTTTCTTGTGATTTTTTGGATGGGGTGAACCAAAATAATGAGTACAAATTTCATGATGACCTCATCTATTACAAAAAACAAAATTTTCTTAGTGCCAGGATCTGCACTAAGGAGGAAGATTTTAGAAGCTGCACATGATGCACCAGTGACTGGTCACCCTAGTTTTTTGAAGACTTATAGTAAGGTAAGGGATAGATTTACTTGGAAAGGTCTTAAATATTATGTTCTTGTATGTAAAGGAATGATCTGCATGTCAGCAGAATAAAGTTTAGCACTCACACCCTACTAGAGTCCTCCAGCCTCTTCCTATTTTGGATCAGAAATGGGAAAGTGTATCAATGGACTTTAGCACGGGGCTTCCAAAGTCACAAGGGAAAGATAGGATTTTTGTGGTGGTTGATGTACTGACAAAATATGCACATTTATTTACAGTATTATCAACTGTTTCAGCTAGTTAGGTGGCTTCCATAAAAACATTTTCAGACTGCATGGACTTCCCAAGATTATAATCAATGACAGAGATAGTAAATTCACTAGTGCTTTATGGCAGGCATTTTTTGGTCTAGCTAAAACAAATATGAACATAAGTACAAGATATCACCCCCAAACAGATGGGAAAATAGAGAGGTTGAACCAATGGCTTGAAGGGTACCTTTGTAACTATGTTACAAGACAACAAGGAGCTTGGGAAACTTGGCTCCACTTGGGTGAGTTCTATTACAACACCACATTTTTATCTTTCTATCAGAATGACTCCCTTTATGGCCTCATATAGGTATGAAGCCCCAAATTTTGCAGACTTAACATTTGGGGACTGTAAGGCACAAAATGCTAAATATTGGTTGTAAGACAACCAAGACATTTTAAGAGCATTGAAAGAAAATATGTCGATGGAACAGAATCAACAAATTTTTTTTGCAGATAAGCACATAATAGACAGTGTGTTCCAAGTGGGAGACTTAGTGTATTTAATATTGCAACCTTATAGACAGTCTTCCTTGAAGAAGAAAGGAGCAGAAAAACTTCAACCCATATTTTATGGACCTTACAGGATTAGCTGAAAATTTTGTGAGGTATCCTATGAGTTTGATTTACCAACAAACAACAAAATCCATAATGTTTTTCATTTTTCTTGTCTGAAGAAGGAACTAGGGCAACATATAATGGTTTTTGAAGAATTACTACCTCTAGATGATGAACGCCATTTGGTCTTAGTACCGGAGAAAGTGCTAATGGGAAGAGAAAGGAAATTAAGAAACAGATCAATCAAGGAATACTTGATACAGTGGAAAGGATTTCCCAGTGAGGATGCCACTTGGGAGGGTGAGCAGATATTGCAGCACCCTTTTTTTCTTTTGCTTGAGGACAAGCAGATTTGGGAGGGGAGGACTATCATGTCTCTTCAATTAGACCATTAAAAGTGTTGACCTTGCTAGAGTTCCTAGAGGCTCAAATTGATATTTATCATTCTACCTAGGACAAATTTTGTATTTAATTATTTGAGGCAAGTATTTAATATTATTTCAGAAATTTTATTTATTTGTGAAAATTAATGATGTGGAAATAAGGATGCAATGTCAAGAGGGCACAATGGGGAAATCTAGTCAACTTGCCCAAGAAAAATAAGAAAATCCATGACAAAAGATAACATGAGAATAAAGGGAAGTTTCCCAAAAGCAGCAGGAAATCAGATAGAGGTAAAAGAAGGAAAGTTTTGCAAAGGGAGGGAACAATTTCCTCTTAGAGAACTTAGAAAAGTTGTAATGAAAAAATCATGAAAGTTTTGAAAGGGAAAAAAACAGTTTCCTTATGAGCCAGGAAAAGCAGAAAGTTGTCATAACATAAAAGAAACATATTTGACTAAGGGAGGGCATAGTTTCTAAATGTGAAGGATGATTTCGACTTGGAAACAATTTTACATGGTCCTACTTTTCTCATTTCTCAAGGGGGGTCACTTATGTGGCTAGGGTTAGGGAAACTTTAGGGTTGAATTGCTCTCACAGGTCACCATTGACCACCACTTGCTAAACAGGTCATATAGAAGGCTATTAAAGCTGAATTCAAGCCCATTGCTTTAGCCTGGTTGTTGATGTTATCGCTTGATGCTTATGAGAGCATTACTTCTGAGTGTTGTGCCTTAGACTACTAGGATATGAGCCCCAAGATTCCATTCCCCTTTCCTTCCATCCCCTTATATTCCATTGCAAGTGTGGAGTGCTAGCTCACAGACATTGAAGGATTGCCAAATTTATCTGCAGCCTCCATCAAGTCAGTTTGAGCTCCAGTGAATCCCATGCTTCACCTATGCTCATAGCCCCTTGCTGGTCATGATCTAGGCCTCCTGACCCTCATTTTTGGAGCATCATTGTAATGGTTAGTACATGATATAATTCCTTTTCTATAATGTCATAATATTCTACAAATCACATTTATCAGGTCAAGATATCTCTTCCCATAGAGAAACTTGTCTCATTTTTTCCAATAAATCATTTTGTTTATCAATGTATGGGGGGGTAAATGAATAAAAATGAGTGCTATAATAAATATGCCATGCCATGGAAGTGATTGAAGAGTATTTACGTGTTCATAAATCTCATATTTACCTCTGTCACAGTTCTTATGTTTTACAGAAATTAATTTGATATGATTTAGCTGCTCCTTTTAGACCCTAGCTAGATTACTAGCCTTTACTAACTAGTTTTTCTAAAGATGGTGTAAAACAAGTTCTATAAGCTCAAGATGAGACCTGTCTATTCTGGTGGGTTACTAACAGATCCACCTTCCCATACCAAGTTCCAAAAACATTGGTTTTGTACCACCTTTTTGGATCCTCCTATGTGTAGGGTTTCCCTTTGCCAAAACTACCGAAAAAGCCCAAATTCACCCAAAAATTCTCAGAATGTTCCATAACTTATGAAAAATATCCATAACCTTTAAATATGTTATATTAATGCTGGAACAAACCTCTGCAAGTTCCCAGAAGCTCATGGTTGAAACATACCGAACTACCCTCCTTCGTTTCATGGTTTGGCTGCCCAGAAGCGTGGTAGTAGGATTCTGCAGTGGGGATTCTGAACCCTAAATGGAACCACATATAAATTTGATAGGGGAGAGGAAATTACATGTCTTATTGTCTTTGGTTTCTTCCCGCTTCTCACTCCTTTTTCCTACAAAATTACCCAAAAGAATTCCCAAATCTTCTTAGTCCGAGAAGGTTTTCTCTGAAATAATTTAATTTTAGAAATTTTAATTTAAAAAATTGCAGCAAGCTAATATTATGATCTGTACATCAGATTGGGGATATTACATTGTATAACATTGAAGTTTTGAAAACTTGATTGAATATTTTGATGATGGAACTGCTAATGTAGATCAATCTCACATTGAAAGAGAATAAGGAAAGAGCTTCTTATCAGTCTGATAGAAGGATTCATGTGATTTCACATGAGACACCAACTGGCCAGGTAACATCTGAGGTGTGGATGGAAGCCATACATGAATGAATTTGATCATGATTATGTTCCATGAATGTTTAAGGGAATTGGGTAGGAATTCCTTCAATCATGCTTGATATATTCATTGATATGTTCATGACGACATTTTAATGCATGTATGATATTGGTACATAATTGAAATATATACATAAAACATTGGGTAGGAGAAGAAATTAGAAACTTTTGATGCATTCATGAGCCAGTGTGTCATGATTGGAATGATTAAGAGTAACTAACATTTACATAGGAATATTACACTCCTTCTTGGGAAATAGATAATCACGTGTGAGACCATGTGTTGTTTTAGTTAGGAAGAAAATAGTTCCACACAAGTATCCAATAATCCCCTTTATTGTGAATGATATCCTAGACCGCAATCTCTTTACCAGCATTGAAGAGCACTAAACAAGTATATCCTAATGTGGTGTTTGGGCTAAAGAGGAGGGTATCGAAATGACCAAACAAGTAATTTTTAGGTGGATGGATGATTTGGGAAGGTGTTGATGAATCCTTGAATGTACCATGGAAGATCATAAGATTTATCATTATGGAGTTCTTGAATGAATGCAAGGACACATTGAGTGAATATACATAAGCAAATTATGTGAGTGTGCATATTGGCACTTGTGTTGATTGGATTGTGAAATGATTGATGTGCTAGCAATACGTATGTGGGTAATGGTATTTTGTTGCATAAAATATGTTGGTAGTTGAAAATGATTGAAGTGTTAGGAATATAATTATAATATTATTTAATGGGTTATTGTGAATGTGTAACGAAATGTGTATATGAATGAATACTCATTGTTTTTTGGATTATTTCAAAATTCTATTAAGAGAACATACTGCAGGTAAAGTTGTTTGGGCCCTAACAATGAGCGTGGGAATATAATGAAAATGAAAATTTATCATGGGGAAAGGAAAAACATTGTGACAAGGACTTAAGAGTTAGTTAAAAGGAATAATCCTAAGAACAGCTTGTAGGAAGACTAATATCTATGGCATGCAATATTTAACCTACAATGTTATGAATTGGAGCTATTGTGAAAGTACTGAAAGAAATGCATAAAAGAAGTGAGCCATAACAAAGGCATGGATTATTTATCTTGCCATTAAAAACTAAGTATTATGTGTGGAACTCATGTTCTTATTAGGAGTTTTATTTTCAAGATAATGAATTACAATATTGTTTGATATATAAAAGTATGATTCTTAATACATATATGTTTATTTTTATAACACAAATAGGCATTGAATCTAATTATTATGATCCATGGTGGAAATTGTAAGTAAAAAAGATTGGAGAATTCCACTTGAAAGAAACAAGAAACCTAAAGTTATACTCTTATTGTGCAAGAAATCCCTTTTGAATGACATACCACCGGAGGGATTGTTAACTCAGAGAAGGGGATTCCTTATCCTAGAGGGTGAGTAACTATAGGGGAATTGCAGGAGAAAACTCGAGCTACTATTAGATCAGAGAAGCGATGCTGGTGTATTTTTAACTCAGAGAAGGGATTCCCATTCCTTTGGGGTAAGGAGAGAGAGAGAATCTGCAAGATTATCAAGGTGATATGTCTATACGTCATAGGATTTTTTCAACAATCATCGGTAACTTGAAAATTTACTGGCAAATCATTTTCTACATCACCAAGTGTTCATCTTTGATCTTCTGCAACACTCAATCAATTGATCCTTTGCACCAACACTTCAATATTCTCGATCATTTTCATAAGCACTTCGATATTCTCAATCCTTTGCAATAGCACTTCAATCTTCTTGATCCTTTGGAGAATCACTTTGATCTTCTTGATCCTTTGTAACAACACTTCAATATTCTTGATCCTTTTCAGTAGAAATTCGCTCTTCTTGATCCTTTGCAACATCACTTCAATATTCTCGATCCTTTACACCAACACTTTGATATTCTTGATCCTTATCTGCAATACTACCTATAATACACATGATATCTTTGCAGGATGATCAATCCCTATCACTTTAGGACATAGGTCCAAGGATGATGAAATCATCATCAGTGTATTCCCGCTCAATGATGAGGATCCATAGTATCGACTAGCTATATCATCCGCAAGTGAATGCGTGACCTATCATCTATAAAGACTCATCATAGACCATCCTCAGCCTATTAAATCTAGGACCACACTCAAGTGATTGTTATACTATGACATCTACATATGAATGTAGGAACACTCTCCATGCGATAGTATCATCTACAATTGGAGATCTTGTCAGCATGTGAATGCGGGACCTATCATCCGTAGGGACTCATCGTAGAGCATCCTCAGCTTCAAAGCTAGGATCACTCCCAAGCGAGAGTTATACTACAACATCTACGTATGAATGTACGAATGTTTGCTACTACAGATCTCATCCGCATGTGAACGCATGACCTAGAATCTGTAAGGACTCATCGTAGGGAATCCTCAACTTCAAATATAGGACCAATCGCAAGCGAGTGTTATACTACAACATCGACATATAAATGTAGGTACACTCTCCATATGATAGTAACCTCTGCTATTGTAGATATTGTCCACACATTAATGCAAAACCTGTCATCTGTAAGGAGTCATCATAGGGAATCCTATGCTTCAAATCTAGGACCACTTGCAAGCGAGTGTTATACTAAAAAATCAACATATAAATGTAGCCACACTCTCCATGTGAGAGTAATGTATATATATCCATCCTCGGCTTGAAAGGACCACTCTCAGGAGAAGAGTGTTATTTTCCTGCAAGTCCATCCTTAATAGAGGATAGTATCGTCCACAATTCAATGTCGAACCTTATCAACATATTCATGCACACTTGGCCTCTTTCATACTGGATATTTACTACCATCCCATCATAAATGAAAATCTCATTATCACTCCCCCATTCCAGAGAGGATCCATATCATCAACTTGCTCACCCTTTATCCGAGGAGGGTTCATAGCTTCGGCCTGTTCTTCCTTTCGAGAGAGAGTCCATATATTTGACCTATTCCTCCTTTCTAAACATTGTCCATATCCTTGAATTGTTTCTCCTTTCCATATATTAATCATGTTTCTCCCTTTCAAGAAGGGTCCATATCTTTGACCTATTTCTCCTTTTCGAGAAGGGTCCATATCTTTGACCTATTTATCCTTTCCGAGAAGGGTCCATATAATCATCATTCCTCCTTGTGAGAAATGTATGTATCATCATCATTGTTCCTCCTTGCGAGGAAGGATCGATATCATCAACATCATTGTTCATACTTGTGAGGAAGAATCTATATCATCAATATCACTATTCCTCCTTGTGAGGAAAGTCTTCAGTATCAACATCATTGTTCCTCCTTGCAAGGAATGTCTTTTCGAAGTACACCAATATTGTCACAGAATCTTGGTCAACATATCACCATTTTTCTTATTGATATTCACATACAGGAGTTTTATAGCTCCCTTGAGTACCATATCCCTTATGTAAAAATATTGCATTTCTATGTGCTTGATTTTATTAGGAAACACAGTATTATCTGTCATCTTTATACAACTTTGGTTGTCACATAGAATCACATTGGTATCCAAATCCAGATCAAATAGACCTGTCATCAATTTCGGAATCCATATGTCTTCACAAATAGTGGAGAAAGTTGTTATGTACTATGCTTCAACCATTCTAAGAGCAACACTGGATTGTTTCTTTCTAATCCGTGATATCATGGTGGATCCAAGATAATAGCATCCACTTGAGGTGCTATTTTTGTCTATGACACTTTTTTCCCAATCTGAATCCGTCTATCCATACAATCTGTAGTCATGCTCTCTATCATAGTATAGTCCAAACTCTATCCCACATTTTAGGTACCTCGTCACATGATTCACAGCTATCAGGTGAACCCGTCTAAGTTTAACTAGATATTGACTCAGTGTGTTCACAACAAAGCATATACATGGACTAGGATTCATCAGATAAATCAATGACCCAATAATCTATATGTAGTGAGTCACATCCACTAACTCTGATTATTTATTAGATAACATCTTCAAGTTGGTATCCACGGGTGTGACCCTAGATTTACAATCCAACATATCAAATATTCTTAAGATTTCCACATCATACTTTGTGAATCCACATTGGTTCACTACAGGATAAAATATTGCAATGTACTCAGCCTCTTCATGAGATCATATCCAATCCCAAACATCCTAAGGTTCTCTTTCTGTCCTCAACACTTCCTCTTTGTATCTACAATTATTTTATCCTATCAGGTCATCGACATATCCCAGTCTTCCACATTCAACATTGAAGGTTGGAACCCACTTTAGTCTTGGTAAATCCTTAGTCCATCAGGAAATTGTCCATCCTGTCATACCATGTCAAACTCAGAGATATTCTACAGTCACCCCCCCTGAAGCAAAGCATCATCCTCCCTCTGCATTGTGTATTGGAGTGATAGGAAACATCATCTGGTACTGATATTCTATATATCTGTATCAAGTTACTAGATACAAAGATCCATTTATCTTGAACTTTGTTGAAAATTTCCTCTTGTACCCATCTGTGATCTTCTTGTGTTCTATAGTTTTTTATGTCCAACCTTGCATCGAAGGTTAATATATTCACCACTCTAGGTGATCTTCAAGATCCTTATGTAACTACATGTGCTGAGCTCGTACAAAGTCTTTTCAGCACATCTGGTTCTTTTCTTGATATATACTTCTGCTTCATTGGAGAAGTGTGTCTGGTTAATTTAGTATGCCATTGCATAGTCTACTCCCTCTTTCTAAGACAAACCACGAACCTTTCTTTGTATACTTGATCTTCAAAAATCCACATGGAGGAAACTACAGACTTCCCTTCAGGTATCAGAACCATATCCTAGATATGATTCCCCATGATCAACTAGTACTCTTTGATCATATATTCTTCTATAAATGGAAGGTTTTGCATCAATGATGTCACTTAACTGGGCCACATAAATAGAGTGTATATGAGGCCTCTTACTTTCATTGGAATTCCTATCATACTTTTCTTTCCCAAGGTGGTCCTCATAACTCGAGGTGGATCTACTGCTCTGTTACATTCTTCTGAATCTCTTTCTTCTGTCATGGTGTATCTGAAGCTCAGAGCTTCAGGTGAATCTTGAACTGTCATCACTTGTTCTTTAGAACAAGTCTTATCCTAATTTTTCTTGTAGGTGATCATACACGACCCTTCCTACAAGTCACATACACCAGTTGCATGGTTAGATACATTTCATAAGACATATGCATAATGACAAACTATTATGCATAATTATACAATCATGCAACTATTTTATCAAATACAAAATTCATACATATCTAGTATGGAAAATTGTTCACTAATCCCAATATGTCAGCAAAGAGGTTTCATTATAGATAAGTAGCAATGGAGTGTTGTATAGCTCCATGGGATACTTAACCATAAAATGCATATTAGTAGTATACTGTCATTAATGTAACCATTATATCATGCATAATACATTTACTTGAACATGACTAAATAATGAAAATTCAAATACTTATCATTTATTTGTTTGGTAGACTTCTTCTTGATCCTTATGTCCTAGATCCTTCTGTTGATTATGGGAACCAATAGAATTCACATTCCTAATCACTCAAGGAATCTAAAGTGGTGTGAGCATAATGTATTTATTTGACTTCTTCAATTTTTCCTTTGATTTTAGAAACCCTTGTGAAGTGGTACTACATGGTCTCTGAGTTCTCTATCTTCACATTCTTCAGTTGGTTCCTCAATGTCATCTTTATGTTGATATTCTTTGCTTCGTGAAGGCTGGTCATTGTACTGAACATATCCTTGGGATTATAAAATGATGTTACATTTGAGATCCAATGTAGGTGAAAATAGTTCTCTTGGATTTAAGTAAATCCTTCTTATGCTTTCTATTCATCTCCCTCTAGATTTGTAACTTCTTCTTTGACATAGTTCTCCATGTCATGCTTCTTCATATTTGAGAAGCACTCTATACTTCCATGCTCGTAGGTTCTTGGATTCTTCAATATTGTTCTCAAGCTTGGTACTATTTTTCATCATGATAACAATGAGAACCTCAAAAAAAAATAGGGAAGATAGAACTTAACAATGAAATTGCTTCAACTTGATGGTAACTAGAAATCTTTTATGGAATACTGCTTCTGGTGGACCTAGGGATTTATAGAGAAACCATAATTTTTCAACTTAGGTATCTTTCAGATTTGATTGGATAGAAATATGCGCCCCCTCAAGGCAAGTTTAGCAACATACATTTTCCCAAAACTGTGAATAGAACTACAAAATACATGATGCCCTAGTTTTCTTCAATTTCTCCTACATAATTGCTTGATCTTGTTTCTATTGCATATCTGAAATTATTGCTCCTATGAGTCTAAAACTTTGTACTGAGGTATCTTGGTTTGTCTTCTTTCCAACCCCACATGTTAGAGAAGAATTTGTTTCACCAATTGGGACTTATGTGAATTTTACCAAGGTGACTTATTTAAAGACTGATCAACATAGTGAACTTGTACGGACTTCCAAGTGTCACTGTTTCACCTATTTAAGGCTGAATTCTAGGAGAGGATGGAACCATGAGTTGGAGTAATTGTATCTCCTAGATTATAATGAATCTGAGGCTGAAACATTTACATGGGGTACATCAAGACTTCATTTTTAGTCTATCAAACATTTGGATCCTTAGCCTTCTCAAATCTTGTATTATAGCGAAAGTACCCACATGAATAGTTTTTTCCTTCTAGGGTTTTCAAGCATGAAACCCTAATATTTAGTACATGTAGTTGTAGTAGTATTTCACCTACAAAAATACTTATTTCAGGGTAGATCTGATACCATATTAAATTTTTAATGGTTATAAAATATATAATAACATTTAGTATCATAACATCATAACCATATTGAAAAGGATCATTGAAATATATACAAGAAAACCCACAAAAGGGAACACAAATATTTATCCTGGGAAACCCACACGGGGAAGAAAACCCAGAAAAACTTCCTCTATATAGATGTATCAAAAGTATAGAACGAGACCCTAGATAGGAGCGCCTTCTCCCAGTAGACATCTCTCTCTATCTCTCTCTCCCATGTGTTATACATAAGTGAGTGTGTTTTCAAATGAGGAACACATCTGTTCTATTATACTCTTTTTGTCACTTGAATTTTAACCTAACAAGTCGGCCCCATTAAACTGTCTGGTCCAACTTCACCTAGGAAATCACAAAACAATATTGTATTATATTCATTAGGGTACTATTGACCCAAATTACAATGTAGGCATTACCTCATGACTCTATGGTGACCAAATACAATAGTAACATCCTGATGGAGGAATAATACATCTCCCTTGGGGTACATGAGTAAAATACATTTAGAATATCCTTTGAAGTTACATTATATTAACACTTACATTGGACACAGATGAAGTCTATATATAGGAGGTTTTGTTGGGTTTTCTTCCCCATGAGGGATTCCTAGGATAAATATTTGTGTTCTCTTTTGTTTTGATGTGCTTTTTATTCTTTCAGAGATCCTTTTGTTTTAGTATAAAAACTTTTAAATATGAACATGGTATTAGAGCTAACATGAAAGAAGACATTGTGCAATAGCTTATCCTACAATCTGACAAGCTAGGGTTTACTATTCTAGATACCTCCCTCCATAGATCAACTGGAAAAGAGTTCCATTCAACTCACCCTATGAGGGCGCATATTTCTGTTGAAGCAGTTTTTTATTCTTAGGATTTTCACTTTTTGACCAACCACTATTGCTAGGAGAAACTAGGGCATCATATTTTTCAAGGTTCCATCCTCAGATTCTAGGAAAGCAAGATATAGTCTAGATTTCCTTAGGGAGGCATGCATTTTCCTCCAATCAGCTCCACAAGTGATCCTAGTCGGAAATTTATGGTTTTTTAGTCAAACCCTAAGCCACCCTAAAGAAGATTCCAAAACCATTCATTATACTTGTAAGTTATATTCTCTATATTTCCATTTGAATTTCTCATTCATTAAAGATGACAAACAACACCAAGCTTGATGAAAATCTTGAGGGAGTAGAGAACTTAAGAGCATGGAAGTACATAATAATGCTTATCCTTGAAGAACATGACCTAGATGTATTTATCAAAGAAGAGGTTAAGGAACCAGAGGGAGAAGAGGAAAAGGCCAAACACAAAAAGTATATGATCAAAGTAAAAAGGATCATAACTAATTCCATCAAGGATCAATTGATCTCATAGGTATCTTCAAAGAATACACCAAAATAAATGCATGATGCACTGACTAGTATGTTTCAAGGTAAGAACAATAACAGAAGAATGACCTTCAGGAATCAACTCAAGGGTGTGAAGATATAGAATACAAGGACCATACAATCATATTTCTCAAGAGTATCTCAGATGAAAGAAGAGTTAGAATCCATTAGTAATATGCTTGAAGAAGATGATGTGGTGATGACCACCCTAGAGA
>LPNX011090937.1:0-31004 GCA_001517045.1 Pseudotsuga menziesii | reverse complement strand
ATGAGATTCTTTCCTTAGAGGAATACATGCTAGAAGAAAGTTATCCAAGTTCAATAAGCTATGGGAAGAATGTGTACAAGAATAAGGAAGGATAGTAAACAAAGGATATAAGATAAATTATAATGAATATAAATCTCTAGCGACACACACCAAGAATGGAAAATCAAAAGGAAGAGTCAAGGTGCATCTCCCATAAGATCACAAGACTTCAAGAAGAATAAGAAACCTAAAAGGGATTATTCATCCTTTATATGTTATTCATGTCACAAGATGAAACACATTTCCAGACATTTTCCTCTTAAGAAAGATCACTTCAAGAAGAATAACTAAAAGTAACATGCCCATGCAGTTGAAGAAAATGAATCAGACAAGGAAATGACCACATAAAATGAAGAATCTAGTGACGATTATGTACTAATTTCAGCGCTCAAAGGTTCAATCACTCATGGAAGTTACATTTGGCTCATAGACAGTGGTGCTTCCAAACATATGACATGACATAAGGATTCACTCTCTTATCTTAACCAAAAATACTATTCACATAAGGTACAACTTTGAGATAATTATCACTACCCCATTAAAGGAATGGTAGAAGCCTCTTACAAATTAAGAACTAGAAATTTCATCAATATGAAAGAAGAATTATAAGTTCTAGGTTTAAAGAAGAATCTTCTTTCCATCTCATCTCTGGATAAGAAAGGGTTTAGACATGCCTTTGTATATGGTGAAGTTCTTGTGTGGCCGAAATGGAAAGAAATAGATGATGTTACTGTAATTGGTGTCGAAGAAGGGGGACTATAAAAATTGAAAGGACACACATATTCATCCCTTACATCCAGCACCATCAGTCCATGTGAATTATGGCATTGAATTCTTGCTCATATAAACTACAAATCATTTCTAATTGTGATCAAGCTTTCCATAGGTCTACCGGAGATCCATATCGATCATGAAGGAGTATGTAAAGGATGTACTGAATGAAAGAACACCAAGAATCCATTCCCAAGTAGTAACAACAAAGTAAAAAGGATCTTGGACATTGTACACTTAGATGTGTGTGGACCGATGTCAACCACTTCCTTAAGCGGGTATGTATATTATGTCTGCTTTATTGATGATTACTCTCGTAATACTTGGATATTCTCATTAAAAGGAAAATAAAAAGTATTTGGAAACTTCAAGGAAGTCAAAGCTCTTGTGGAAAATCTATTTGAAAATAATATCAACACCTTAATATTAGATAATTGATAGTGATATGGGTGGCCCTATACTTTGGGTCCATGGACAAGGGATCCTATTTTAGGTCAATTTTGGAAACTAGGGTTTTTCTGAGTAAGGGAATGTGAAATTTTTGGACATAGAGGTCAGCTTGAAGGTGAGTGTATATCTTCCCATCATGAAAAAATACTTGTTGTAAACTATTTTTCCATGTGTAGATGTTGATAATTTTGTTACCTGTTGTGAGGTATTGACCTTGACTTATTTCCCATCATTGCCAAGCAAGAAATATTCTTTGTTTGTGTTTTAATAAAGGAAAAAGGAGTTGTCAATATCTATGTGGAGGTGAATTGATCTTAGGATCTCATATAATTTGTGAGACTGGAAATTCGAAAGAAGGTCGTTTCCATATTAATTTAGCTTTGTCATCCAAGAGATGTGAGCATTTGTACGATGAAATGCAGGAGGATACAATGCCAATACGTTAGTAATCATGTAATGGTACACATTTATGTTTAGAAACAAGTGGCCAACTAATTATGCCATTATTACAAAATATATATCTTCACACAATGAATGTTTCGAATAATACTCCATAAACATAAATTTACAAAACAAGATTCAGAATAGTACTTCTCGAATAAATTTAAACTATAATAAAATCACACATAATTTTCATCTCTTCCAAAGTTGTTCCTCGAGACCATTCATGAAATGCCATGCACATTAACAAAATGATAAAATAATGTGTAGGATATACATAATGTGAAGGATATAATCATAACCATTATTTTGAATCAACCTTATAATACTCTGATACTTTTAGGTTTGATGTGTATCCCATATATTCGTGAGATGAAAGACAGCATGCCAAACACTAATTTCATTTATGTAGACCACACAGGTGCATCACTTAGGTGTGTCAACTTCGTTCATCCTTTAAACGTTTGTTAGGTTATTATGTGGGTAAGGTGCTTTTGTATTCCGCTTAGTTGGGTCAGTTGGTTAGTTGCACTGGGTGCTTATGTGTATTAGGTATGTTCCATCTTTGTGAATACAATTTAACATTGTATATGCAATTGGATCGTGGTAAAAAAAAATTTAAATGTACATTTTTGTCATTACATAATATTGTAATTGCGCATTGCTCTCAAATTTATAACTGTTATCTCCATGCAATCGTAAAATCTATAAAAAACTGGGGACATTAAACATAGAATCATTCTTGGCCACACATGTATAATCACACTTAAAAGACTGAACCATGAATATCTCAAGAGCCTTGATATGAAATATTTTTTTATATTGTGAAATTTATAATACAAAAATAGTAGGACCTTATATGGCCTGTCAATGTACATGTATCAAAAACATATTTGATCTATAGGAAAACAAAAGTACATCTGTCCTAGACCATGCCCCTATAGTCTAGCTTCCTATTGTACAGAAAAATACATATTTGTCTTGGGCACACACATCAAAACTCTAAATTTATCTTGTTTTTTCCCAACCCTAATGCTTGTTTCCCCTGTCCATGACCACTGTGCATCTCTGGCAACTGCAATCAATGACAATATTTCTTGATCAGGTAACTGAACTAGTCCAATCCAACAATAAAATTTTTTGCAAATTTAAAATATGACTCAATTGTACATAAAACAAACACCCATTGCATCCATCTGGGGTATCAATGCCTCTGGTGTCCTCCTCCTTGTAGAGAGTCTCTTTGCAATGCTTCTCTGTGAATAAAAAAATGTCCATTATCTCAACAATTATCAACATGTACATGAATGAGGAATTACTAATCAATTATGTAAAACATTAACATCTCATAGAAAAAAGTTGTTTATGGGAATGATGTGGGGGTTCTCCATAAGAAAGAGGAGTCGTAGGTTGAACATCAACCTCTGTCATGTCCACTAATGGACCAAGATGTGGCTACATTCAGTGCTAATTGTGAAGTGAATTCAAAGCTAACCAACAACTTCCATTAGAAGTGTGTACATTACAGTGGGATGAGTAGGTTGATCGTCATGGACACCCATTCTTTTCAAGGAAGAGGGTTGTTTTTGTTAGGAATATTAATCCTCCCTTGGTCAAACTATCTATTAGATTAATTTATCTTGAATTGGTATTTTTAATTGATTAATCAATTCCACTAGTACCATTGGTTCAACATGTCCTAATGGGGCCACATGTACTAGTTACTATAGTGTGGGGAACACTACTAGAGGTTGAATGACACTGGATGCACTTGCATGCATAAGCTTAGGCACCTCCTATGCCAATATCTACATTTTAGGATCCATTGGGAGTCTTAGCACCAACCTCCTTCAGTTAGTCGGAGTTGGAACTAGTTAAGCTTAGTTAATTTCCAGTTAATTTTAGTTACATCACAATTAGTTTAGTTAGCACCAATTGTGCATGGAATCATGTGGATTATGTGCCTTTTCTAACCTACCACTTTAGTTAGACTGAGTTAACTGAGGATTATTGATTGTATGAGTTTTATAGACATATGGAGTTAACCAATTGGACTACCATATTGAATGAGACGTCCTAAGTTAGCTAGTCAATTAGGTACAGTCACATCCAGTTGGTAGATTCGAATTAAATGGATTAAAATTCTTCCTTTATGTATACTATTGCAAAAATGGATTTAATTAATGACAATGATACTGTAATTACCTAAGATACACTCATCCCTTTCTTTTGTGGTTTGTTTTGTTCAGTGTGTAACTTCATACTCCTTTTTTCTACAATAATAACTCAGAACTAATTGCTTGAAGATATAAATGGCACAACAATTTTAACATGGTATAAGAGCCATCTCAAGAAGGATTCATGTTTGTTTCTCTCCATTGAAATTTAGAAGCGGTTGGGTTTCCACAGAAGTCCCCAATCTTGATTTTCTAACTCTAAATTTATTCAGATTAGTGGTGCGAGCATGACAGAACCTAAGAAAATGTTCATGTCAAGAGGAAAAGCATGAATTTAACTTAGTTGGTATGTTTTAGTGTCTTGTAGTGAAAATTTACAGGTTCTACGTAGTTTGTGAGAAGAATTGTGGTCTTTCAGATGAAGAATTATGGCTTATCTACCTTCTACTCCTTGGATCCTCACACCCTTCAATTATATTGATTGGAGGAAAGATATGCAGCTATCCTTGTGCAAGCTTGGATACTACAAGATAATACTTGAAAGGGAGGTTAATATCCATCATCCAATTGAGAAGAACATGTTTCTGAACTGCTTAGATGAATATTTCGGTTATCTATGCACTCATATATCCATAGATATCCTCTTACACCTTGAAGGTTTGAGGACACCTAGAGAATAATGGGAGAAGCTTGAAGACTTGTTTGGAAAACAAGATGAGCTTTAGGGACAACTCCTAGAGAATGAGTTGGGAGCCTTACATCCTAGTAATATTTTCAAAACAATGAAGCTTTTCTTTACTAAATTCAAGTCTCTTGCACTCCAATGTAGACAGTGAGGAATAGAAATAAAGGATGAGAAAAATGTGCTCTCCATTCTCAACAAACTTGGTCCATAGTATTTAGTATTTGTCTCAATATTCCATTCGAAAAGGGATTACTTTATGGATTGGAAAATTCTTTCACGTGATTCATTTTCTGAGTCCTTAATGAAGGATCAAGAGAAGTTGATTCGAATGGGAGTCATCAATACCTCCAAAGATTAATATCTCTTGGTTTCTGACTCTTTCAAAGAGGAAGCCAAATGGAAATAAAAGAATAAGAAGCCTAAAGCAACTGATTCGAAGCCTAAATAGAATCAACAAACTTTAGAAGGGGCCTCTCGATTTAAGAAGAAGAAGTTTGAAAAGAAGATATGTCCCTATTGTGCAAAGGGTTTCCATATTGAAGATCATTATATGAAGAATAATATTGATCAACTATCAACTCTCCTCAACAAGCATAACATTGCTCTCCCACAAGGAGCAAAGAAGCCCGATGAAGAACCATCGACAGAAGAAGATGAAAGGTTTCATGCTTTGTTAGCTATCCTTACTCAGTCTAGAGAATACATAATTGATTCAGGAGCATCCAAACACATGGTTTCCTCCAAAGAATCCTTCTTGGCCCTTGCACTATCAAAGGGGCGTAATATTCACATGGGAGATAAATCCTAGAGTCAAGCAGAAGCAACGGGATCAATCAAAGCAAAGCATAGAAACTTCAATAATTTCCTCTATGTGCCCTTCCTTGAAACTAACCTATTGTCTCTTTATCATATGACTCATACAGGCTCTCCCAAGAGAGTTACATTTGATTCAGACACTGTTGAGATCACATAAAATCCCACTGGATAGCTCATAGAGAAAGGTATTGAAAATCACTCTACGAAAGCTAATGAGTTCTCACATTTCTTACCTATCTCTCCTCCTACAGCTTTATTGTCTCATGCTAATAACACCACAACAACACTATCAAGATTTGGCATGAGAGATTTGGTCATCTCAATTTCAAGTATCTTAAGAAACTCCACAATGATAAAATGGTTGAAGGTTTTCCTTCCTTCAAAACTTCTGATGGAGTATGTGTTGGTTGGTTGGTAGGTAAGAATCTATAAAAGAGGTATGATGTTGGGAAGGAAATAGAGATAAATCTATACTTTATTGGAGACATAGTGATGTAGCTAGACCTATTCCCACAAAATCCATTAATAGTTGCAGGTATTTCCTCACCTTGATTGATGATTGTTCTATGTACTGTTGGGTCTACTTCATGAAACACAAATCAAAATTTTTTTAGAATTTTAAAGTTTTTAAGGATATGGTTGAGAACAATTTCAGTAAGAAAATCAAGTCTATAATATCTAATAAAGGAGGAGAGTACACCAAAGGAGACTTCCAGAATTTCTTTGAATCAAAGGGGATTCGAATGGAACACTCAGTTCCATACACACCACAACATAATGGCATGGCTGAGAGGAAGAATAGATAATTGAAAGAGATGGCAACATGCCTTCTCCAATCCAAACATCTACCTCCTTCTCTCTCGGTTGAACCAGTAAACTATGCTTCATATTTGCAGAATAGAGTGCCTCATAAATCAGTGCTTGGGGACACTCCATTCAAACCACTGCATGGGTATAGGCCCAATGTCTCTCATATAATATTTTTTGGTTCCAAAGCTTGGGATAGAATACCACTTGACAAGAGAAAGGCCTTCCAATTCCAAAGTAGCAAATGCATTATACTGGGATATACAGAAGATGTAAAAGCTTACAAAATGATGAAGGTTGCAACCAGGAGATACTTCATTGAGAGGAGTGTATAGTTCAAAGAAGATCATTTGTATGAAACACCACCATCAGCAACACAGGAAGATATAACCATTTCTCAACCTATTTTTTATGATGATGATTTTCTACATGTTTCAGATTCAGATGAGGAAGATCAAATTCAGAATGACCCTGTTATTGAGACTAAATCTCATGAGATTCTGGATCCACACCCAGTATCCATTCCAAATAAGAATCCTAAGCCTAGATGGGCTCAAAATCTCCTAGAAGATAGAAGAAGAACCAGGTCTAAGTATCCGAATGAACATGCTGGACTATCTCTCACAGATTCACTTCCTACAGAGTGGTGCAACAAAGTTACAAGTTAGTGCTACTTGACGATTGCAAATGATTAGCTACATGGCCCACATAAGAAGAAACTTGATCATTTTCTGCCTTCACCATCCAGAAGAAACATACACAATCATTAGTTCAGAAGAACATTGAAAGGTTCACAGGTACAATTTTAGGAGGCTGTTGCATAGATGGACAATGCTGCTGCATAGAGCTGCAATTTGCAGCAGTGTTTTGCTCAGGTTATTTTTTTAAGGAGGAAGCTTCTTTCTTCTAAAGATAGATTGCATTTTCCTATTTTCTACTTATTTTGGGGGGGGTGTTTTCCCATGAGGTTTTCCCCTATTTCCTCAGTTATATTAAGAAATGTTATGTATTTTAGATTGTATTTTGGGTGACTTATGGCCTTGTTTCCAGGGCCTGGAGTTCTCCACGTAAGGCTTCAGGACATGTGTTAGGATTATTAATCCTCCCTTGGTGAAACTATCTATTAGATTAATTTATCCTCACTTAGGAGTTTTAATTGATTAATTAAGTTCGCTAGTACCATTGTGTCCACATGGACTAATGGGGCCACATGTACCAGTTAATAGAGTGTGGGGAACACTACTAGAGGTTGACTGACACTAAATCCAGTTGCATGCATCAGTTTAGGTGCCTCCTAGGCCAATCCCTACATTTCCAGAGCCACTAGGAGTCTGGGCACCAACCTCCTTCAGTTAGTTGGAGTTGGAACTAGTTAATCTTAGTTAATTTCCAGTTACTTTCAGGTACATCACAATCAGTTCAGTTAGTGCTAGGTCTGCATGGATGCATGTGGATTAGGCACCTTTTCTCACCTACCACTTCAGTTAGACTAAGTTAATTAAGGGTTACTACTTGTATGAGTTGTTTAGACATGTGGAGTTAACCAATTGGACTCTAATAATGATTGAGACATCATGAGTTAGCTACTTAGTTAGGTATAGTCACGAGTTGGTAGATTCGAATTCCTCCCTAATGGATTCGAATTCATCCTTTATGTAAACTATTGTAACACCGAATTTAATTAATGACATTGATATTGTAATTACCTGAGCTACACTCATCTTTTTCCTATGCGGTTTGTTTTTTTCAGCGTGTATATTCATACTCCTTTTTGCTGCAATAATAATTCAAAACTAATTTCTTGAATATCTAAATGGCACTGCAATGTTAGGATTATTAATCCTCCCTTTGTCAAATGTATATTAGATTAATTTATGCTGACTTAGGAGTTTTAATTAACTAATTCAGTCCACTAGTACCATTGGGTCCACAAGGTCTAATGGGGCCACATGTACTAGTTAATAGAGTGTGGGAAACACTACTATAGGCTTACTGACACTGACTGCACTTGCATACATCATTTTAGGCACCTTCTAGGACAATCCCTACATTTTAGGAGACAATGGGAGTCTCGACACCAACCTCTTTTAATTAGTTGGAGTTGGAACTAGTTAAGCTTAGTTTATTTCCAATTACTTTCAATTACATCACACTTAGTTCAGTTTGTGCCAGTTGTGCATGGTTGCATGCGGATTATGTGCCTTTTCTCACCTACCACTTCAGTTAGATTGAGTTAACTGAGTATTACAGATTATATGGGTTGTTTGGACATCTGGAGTTAACCAATTGGACTCCGATATTGATTGAGCCATCCTGAGTTAGCTCTTCAGTTAGGTACAGTCACATCATGTTGGTAGATTAAAATTCCTCCCTAATTGATTTGAATTCTTTCTTTATGTAAAATATTGTAACACCAGGTTTAATTAAGGTGAATAATACCATAATTACCTGAGCTACACTCATCTATTTCCTGTGTGATTTGTTTTTTTCAGTATGTATCTTCATACTCCTTTTTGCTGCAATGATAATTCATAACTAATTGCTTGAATATCTAAATAGCATAGCAATTTTAACATGGTATCAGAGCCATCTCAAGCAGGCTTCATGTTTATTTCTCTCCATTGAACATCATAAGTAGCTAGGTTTCCACAGAAGTCCCCAATCTTGATTTGCTAACTCTGAATTTATTCAGAGTAGTGGTGCGGGCATGACAAACCCTAAAAAAAAATTCATGTTGAGAGGAAAAGCATGATTCTAACGTAGTTGGTATGTTTTAGTGTTTTCCAGTGAAAATTGACAGGTGCTATGTAACTTGTGTGAAGAATTGTGGTCTTTCAGCTGGAGAATTATGGATTCTCTACCTTCTACTCCTCAGATACTCACACCCTTGAATTATCTTGATTGGAGGGAAGATATGCAGCTGGCCTTGCACAAGATTGGATACTACAGGATAATACTTGGAAGGGAGGTTGAGCCCCATTAACTAATTGAGAAGAATAAGTTTCTAAACCGCTTAGATGAAGCTTTCACTTATCTATGCACTCATATATCTAGAGATATCCTCTTCCACCTTGAAGGTTTAACGATACCCAAAGAATCCTGGGAGAAGCTTGAAGACTTGTTTGGAAAACAAGATGAGCTTCGAGGACACCTCTTGGAGAATGAGCTAGTAGCCTTACATCCCAACAATTTCTAAATAGTGAATAAATTATTTACTAAATTCAAGTCTCTTGCACTCCAATGCAGATAGTGCAGAATAGAAAGAAAGGATGAGAAACATGTGTTCTCCATTCTCAACAAACTTGGTCCAAAGTATTCAGTATTTGTCTCAATATTCCATTCAAAACCAGATTCCTTTCCGCAATGGAAACATCCTTCACTTGATTCCTTTTCTGAGTGCTTAATCAAGGAGTAAGAGAATTTGATTTGAATGGGAGTCATCAATACCTCCAAATATCAAGCTCTACTGGTGACTAACTCTTCCAAAGTGCAAGCCAAAGGGAAATCAAAGAAGAAGGATCCTAAAGCAGTTGATTCGAAGCCTAAACATAATCAACAGACTTCAGAAGGGGCCTCAGGCTCTAAGAAGAATAAGTTTGAAAAGAATATATGTCCCTATTGTGCAAAGGGTTTCCGTATTGAAGATCGTTGTATGAAGAATAATATTGATAAACTATCATCTCTCCTCAAGCAACATAACATTTGTCTCCCACAAGGAGCAAAGAATCCTAATGAAGAACCATTGAAAGAAGAAGATGAAAGTCGCCATGATTTGAAAGCTAGACTTACTCAGTCTACAACATACATAATTGATTCAAGATCATCCAACTACATGGTTTCCTCCAAAGAATCCTTCTCGGCCCTTGCATTGTCAAATGGGCCTAATATTCACATGGGAGATGATTCCTAGATTCCAGCAGAAGGAAGAAGCTCTGTCAGAGAAAAGCATGGTGACCTTAAGAATGTACTCTATTTGCCCTCCCTTGCAACTAATATGTTGTATGTTTATCATATGACTCATACAGGCTGTCCCAAGATAGTTACATTCGATTCAGAGACTGTTGAGATCACAGAAAAAGACACTGGACAACTCATAGGGAAAGGTATTGAAAATCACTCTACTAAAGCTTATGAGTTCTCACATTTCTTACCATTCTCTCCTCCTACAACTTTACTGTCTCATGCTAATAACACCAACAACTATTGGCATGAGAGATTTGGTCATCTCAATTTCAAGTGTCTTAAGCAACTCCACAATTATAAAATGGTTGAATTTCTTCCTTCCATAAAAAATTCCGATGGTGTATGTGTTGGTTTCTTGGTAGGTAAGCATCCAAAAACGCGATATGATGTTGGGAAGGAACATAGAGCTGAATATATACTTGATTTGATGGATAGTGATGTAGTTGGACCTATTTCCACAAAATCCATTAATGGTTGCAGATATTTCCTCACCTTGATTGATGGTTGTTTTAGGTACCGCTAGGTCTACTTCATGAAACACAAATTAGAATTTTTTGAGACTTTTAAATTTTTTAAGGATATGGTTGAGAACAGTTTCAATAAGAAAATAAAGTCTATAAGACCTGATAATGGAGGAGAGTACATCAAAGGAGACTTCCATAATTTCTGTGAATCAAAGGGGATTCGAAAGGAACACTCAGTTCCATACACACAAAATCAAAATGGTGTGGCTGAGAGGAAGAACAGATCATTGAAATATATGGAAACATGCCTTCTCTTTGGGATGAAGTAGTAAACTGTGCTTCATATTTGCAGAATAGAGTGCCTCATAAATCAGTGGTTGGGGCCAGTCCATTTGAATCATTACATGGGTATAAGCCCAATGTTTCTCATCTGAGAGTTTTTGGTTCCAAATCTTGGGCAAGAATACCACTTGACAAGAGGAAGGCCTTCCAAGCCCAAAGTAGTGAATGCATTCTGCTGGGATATGCAGAAGATGCAAAAGCTTACAAATTGATGGAGGTTCAAACCAGGATATTCTTCATTGAGAGGAGTGTCCAGTTTGAAGAAGATCCATTTTATGACACACCACCATTAGCAATACAGGATGGTATAACCATTTCCCCACCTATTTTTTATGATGATGATGTTCTACAGGTTTCAGATTCAGATGAGGAAGATAGAATTCAGCATGACCCTGTTATTGATACTGAATCTCATGAGATTCTAGATCCATAACTAGTATCCATTCCAAATTAGAAGCCTAAGCACATATGGGCTTGGAAGCTCCTAGATGCAGCTAGAAGTGGTGTTGGAAATCCAGAAGACAGAAGAAGAACAAGGTCCTAGTATCAGAATGAACATGCTGCACTATCTCTCACATATTCTCTCCCTATAGAGTGGTGCAACAAAGTTCTAGGTTGATGCTACTTGATGATTACAAATGACCAGCTACATGGCCCACAAAATAAGAAACTTGATCATTCTCTACCTTCACCATCCAAAATAAACATACACATTCATCAACTTAGAAGAACAATGAGAGGTTCACATGCATAGTTTCAGGAGGTTTCTGCACAGATGGACCATGCAAATCCATAGAGCTGCAATTTGTAGCAGTGTTTTTATCAAGTTATTTTTATAAGGAGGAACCTTATTTCTTATAAAGAGAGCTTGCATTTTCCTATTGTATGCTTATTTTGAGGGGGGGGTTTTCCCATGAGGTTTTCCCCTATTTCCTTGGTTGTATTAAGTAGCATTATGTCTTTTAGATTGTATGATGGGTGACTTATGGCCTTGTTTCATGGGCCCACAGTTTTCCAACTTAGGATTCAAGGGGGGTGTTATGATTATTGATCCTCCCTTGGTTAAATGTCTATTTGATGAATTTAGCTTGACTTAGGAGTTTAGTAATTAATTAATTAAGTCCACTAGTACAATTGATTCCACGTGGCCTAATAGGGCCATAGTTAGGATTATTAGTCCTCCCTTGGTAAAACTATCAATTATATTAATTTAGCATGACTTATAAGTTTTAATTGATTAATTAGGTCCACTAGTGCCATTGGGTCCACATGGCCTAATGAGGCCACATGTACCAGTTACTAGAGTCTAGGGAACACTACTAGAGGTTGACTGACAATGACTACACTTCCATGCATCAATTTAGGTGCCTCCTAGGACAATACTTACATTTTAGGAGCCACTAGGAGTCTTGACACTAACCTCCTTCAGTTAGTTGGAGTTGGAACTAGTTAAGCTTAGGTAATTTCCATTTACATCACAATCAGTTTAGTGAGCACCAGTTGTGCATGGCTTCCTGTCAATTAGGTTCCTTTTATCACCTACCACTTCAATTACACTGAGTTAACTGAGGATTAGTGACTGTATGAGTTATTTAGACATATGGAGTTAACTAATTGGACTCTGATATTGTTTGAGACATATTGAGTTAGCTAGTCAGTTAGGTACAGTCACATCCAGTTGGTAGATTTGAATTCCTCCCTAATGGATTTGAATTCTTCCTTTATGTAAACTATTGTAGCACTATATTTAATTAATGACAATGATATTGTAAACATCTGAGCTACACTCATCTATTTCCTATGTTGCTTGTTTTGTTCAGTGTGTATCTCCATACTCCTTTTTGCTACAATAATAATTCAGAACTAATTACTTGAATATTTAAATGGAACATTAATTTTAATAGTCTGGTGTAAACAACCTGCTTATCTACATTTGGACTATGGGGAGATCCCAACCAAAGAGGCGGTGTAGGAATTTGCGATGATGTCTGCAATCATAAAGTGTTACCATAGTTAGACATGGAGTTGAATGGATGAAATAATATGTACTGAAAAATGAGCATGCTATAATATACTTACCCCTTCTTGGTACATATATCCCCCATGGGAGTGATCACTTCCAGCAATTTCTTTCCCCTCTTCAGGTCTAGATAGCATCTGCAAGTTTAAAAATTTAAATATTATCAATCTATAAAGGAGTGTACAGTAAGAAATTTAAATAATTTGAACAAGATTTAGTCATTAATCATGTACTTACATTCTTCAGGTAATCATAAATTCTACCCGGGAGTATTTCATTGAGCAGAATGTTTCTAGCATTGGGTTCTAAATGGGGTTCTTGCAACTTCAAAAAATGTAACTATTAGACAAATTAACAAATTAATCAAGACTAACACATGCATTAACAAAATAATATGTATTAATGAAATGACACATGTTTAAATATTACCTTGATGTTGGTTATTTGGGACTCGAATACAACCACACCGGGTGCACTACCACCCCCCTGAGAGCCATCAATATCCTGCAAGAGTAAAAATTGCATATATTACGAATCTTTTAATATGTTACATACAATATGGAAATATTAAAAATTGAACAATAATAGAGTTTTAACAATGTCCTTATCTGACCACCAATCATCGTAGAGGTACCATGTCTTGGTCCAGGACCATAACAGGATTAACCACACTTTGTGCACATGTGTGCCTCTCTTGGAGGCACATGGGATGCTGGTCTATCACCACCAATGGATGGTCCTCTACCACTAGAAGCTAGTGGTTGTACCCCAACAAAGGAAGAGGGTGATTCCTAGTCAATAGTTTTCATGTGTCGAGAAACCATCTCAGCTAGAGTCAGAAATGCCTCCTGTTTCTGGGAAACGATATCATGTGCAAGAGAGATGTATTTCCTCAGTAGTTGGGCATGGAGTGTAGGTATATGTCGATTGGAATCTCTATTCCTAGCATTGGGTTGGTTTTGGAGCATCCCCCTACCAACTCCTTGGAATTCCAACATGTCAAAATAGTTGACATGTTTCCCCATCACAAACTTTGCGTACAACTTTCAGAGGAAGTGCAATGGTACTTACCTATTGTTGTGTGAGGGAATGTCAAAAACCATGTACCATCTATCCATCCAATGGTCTCTAATGGGTGGAAAGGTGCACCAATAAATCAAAATATGTGGCCTGGTGCTTGTTAGAATAATCAAACCCATAGTATTACCCACTTAGACATTAATTGATTTATTTTTGTCTTATTTGCCTAGTCCATGAGTCCCACCATGTGCAAGTTGCTAATTGCCTATCCATAGAGGTCAAACTTGCCATATTTGACTCATGTAGTTCTTGGGAAATCCTTAGGAATCAAATCTGCTTTATTCCTAGCCTCCTAGGTGCCCTTCTACTTTTTCTGCTTTAATGCCTGCTTTTTCAGTGTTTTAAGGCACATAGGAAAGCAAGACTAGGTGAGGTGAACTTGTTTTTTGACCCTTTCATCCTCCACTCTTTCCTCCATGAAAAAGCATGTATGAGCTGGAATTCCACCACTCATTATCTTTCCCATGCGCCCTTGCCAATTCGTGAGCCTCATGACAGATTTGGGATCAGCTTTTTACACCTATGGGGGATTTGCCTATTTTGGGTAAGCCTGCTTTATGCTAGTTTTGGATGCCTCCTTATGCATTTGACCTCTTGATGTATTCTATATATTCAGCAACCTATGTTATTACAGGGTTGGCTATTGTACACTTAGTTAATATAATTTTGTGTTACAGCTCCATATTCAGTCTCCATTGTTAGCAATTTTGCATGATCAATTGATAATTGTTGTGGGTAAAATTAATCTATTGCTGGCCTTAATTTCTACATGGTATCAGAGCCATTGTAGGTTGTTACTCTCCTTCAAAAATTGTTTATGCAGGTTCGACATCAAGACTGGGAGCCTTCTACTGACAGCCGGGACAGATTTTCTAAAGCTATGGATTCACAGAAAACTATCTTGACTCCCTTCAACTATTTTGAATGGAAAGCAGAGATGGAGATCTTGTTGAGAGCAAAAGGCCTCTATAGGGTGACTATGGATACAGAAGCAGAGCCCAATGCTGCTGCAGAGAAGATCAAATGGCACAATCGGAGAGATGAGGCCTATGGCCTCCTATGTCTCAGTATTTCCCGAGACCTCCTTTTCCATCTCGATGGATTAACTTCACTGGATCAAGTATGGGAGAATCTTTCTGATCTTTTCGGAAATACAGATGAGATGAGGGGACATCAGATCGAAAATGAAATGATTTCTCTGAGTCCCAGTAGCTTTGAATCCCTGCAGCTATATTTCTCCAAGTTCAAAGCACTAGTTTTGTAGCTGAAGCAGTGTGGTATCGAAAAGAAAGATGATCGGCTTGTATTGGCCATCCTCTCGAAGCTAGGACCTGACTACTCAGTCTTTGTTTCGACCTTCTATGCAACAAAACTCACAGCTTGAACCTGGAAGATGCCTAGCCTTGCAGATTTCATGGAATCTCTTACACAAGAATAGGACAAGATGGTGATGATGGGCACCATCAAACCATCCAATGATCAAGCTTTGATTGCTAGAGATTCGAGGGTGGATTCAAAAATAAAAAATAAAGATAAAAAGCCACCTGCGCAAAGAAGAGACAAGAAGCAGTCTCCAGAGGATCAACAAGGTCCTAAGAAAAATACCCAGAAGAAGAAAAACAAAGGTGAAATGAACAAGTGCTCATACTGTTCGAAGGGAAATCACACTAAAAGCTCTTGTATGAAAAAGCAGATTGATATGCTGACCAATATCCTGGAGAAGAATGGCATATCCCTTCTAGAAAGCTCAAAGAAGAGAGAAGGAGGATCAAGTTCCGATGACAGAGAGAGAGTTCATGCTCTAGTTGCTGGCACATCAAGCTCACCCACTTTTATCATAGATTCTGGAGCTTCAAGACACATGGTTTCGACTAAGGAGGCCTTCTCCTCACTGCATATGTCGAAAGGACCATCTATTGTACTGGGAGATGACTCTCTCACTGAAAGTAAAGGCAAAGGAAGGATAGAAATTGATCATGGTAACTTCAACAATGTGTTGTATGTCCCTGGTCTCGCCTCCAAGCTTATATTAGTCTACCAGATGACCCACACTGGGTCTCCTAAGAAAGTCATATTCTCCCCTGATGAAGTTGAGATCACAGAAATCTCAAGTGGTAGAGTCATTGCAAAAGGAGTAGTGAATCATGCTCAAAAGGTATACATGTTTTCACACTTCCTACCTTACTCAAACCCCTTTGCTCTTCTTATCCATGCTAATGAAGCTAGCAAGCTATGGCATGAAATATTTGGCCATCTAAATTACAAGTATCTTTCTGATCTTAGTGAAAAAGATATGTTCATAGGGTTGCCCAAGATAAAATTTTCCAAAGGAGTCTGCAAAGGCTGTATCCTACTAAAACACCCAGAGCATAAGTTTGAGAAAGCTAGTCATGAGAGAACCTCTGCACCCCTCGAGCTGATTCACAGTGATGTTGCTGGCCCATTCCCTCATATGTCCATGAGTCAGGCCAAATATGCATTGACATTTATTGATGATTTTTCCAGGTATTGTTGGGTTCACTTCATGAAACACAAGTCTGAAGTTTTTGGCCTATTCAAAGTCTTTAAGGCTTTGGTTGAAAACCAGTGTGGAAGGAAACTCAAGGTCCTCAGATATGACAATGGTGGTGAGTATGTCAAGTCTGAGTTTATTAACTATTGTGCAGATGCAGGTATTCAGATGCAGCATTCTATCCCTTACACACCACATCAAAATGGTGTTGCTGAGAGGAAGAACAGATCACTGAAGGAGATGACAACATGCATGATGGAGGCCAAAACTTTTCCACCAAAGTACTGGGCCGAAGCTATCAACTGTGCAGCATATATTCAGAATAGGGTGCCTCACAATCATCTTGATGGCATGACTCCCTTCAAAGCATGGAGTGGGCACAAGCCAGATGTGACCCATTTCATGATTTTTGGCTCAAAGGCATGGGCTAGAATCCCGATAGAGAAGAGGAAGGCTTTGCAGCCCCAAATCCAAGAGTGTCTTTTTGTGGGATACTCTGAAGATTCAAAAGGGTACAAGTTGATAAACTTGAGCACAAACAAAGCCTTCATTGAAAGGTGTGTTCAGTTTGAAGAAGAACCCCTTGCAGAAGTGGAAATTGGTGAAGCCTCTTCACCACCTGAACCTCAAGAAGTAAGTAAAGAGTTTGTTGAACATGCTGATTCTGATTTGTCTGATGGAGATGAGTTTATTGTAAACCGAAACAACCCCACAAGGCCTAAATGGGTTTCCAAGACACTACATGCAGCAGGTGAGCTAGCTGGGGATCCCAATGACCCAAGGAGGACTAGATCTCAATTTGAGAGTGGTCTGTGCATGAAGGATCCTATGTTTGCTGAAAAATGCTCTTTGATGGTGGATTCTGATCCTCAAACATATGAAGAAGCAGCAAGAGATCCAAGATGGCAAGCTTCCATGAAGGAGGAGTTCAGCTCACTCCAGAAGAGCAACACATGGGAGCTAGTGGATCTTCCTCCAGGGAGAAAACTAGTACAATGTAAGTGGGTCTATAAGACCAAATTTTCTGCTGATGGTTCACCACTAAAGTACAAGGATATATTGGTAGATAAAGGCTACTCACAGGTTCATGGCATCGATTACAATGAGACCTTTTCCCCAGTGGCAAAGATGGATTCCATCAGGCTAGCTCTAACCATTGCAACTTCAAGGCAATGGGAGGTACATCACATGGATGTAAAATGTGATTTTCTGAATGGATATCTCACTGAGAAGATATATATGCAGCAGCCTCAAGGTTTTTCTACTAACCCTTCTCTTGTGTGCAGGTTGAGAAAGTCATTGTATGGGCTAAAGCAAGCCCCTAGGGCTTGGTATGTCAAGATAGATAGCTTCTTGCTATCTCTGAATTTTGTTCGGTGCAAATCACATCCAAATGTCTATTTGAAGTTTGTTAATGGTTCATTAATGATGATTGTATTATATGTTGATGACCTCCTCATTACAGGAAGCTCACAGGCTGAGATTGCTTCCTTAAAAGGAGCTATGAACCAAGCCTTCTCCATGACAGATTTGGGGCTCTTAAGTCAATTTCTAGGGCTTGAGATCTCTCAATCCAAAGCTGGAATAAAGGTGCACCAGTCCAAGTATGCCTTGGATTTGCTGATCAAATTCAGAATGCAAGATTGCAAAGAAAGCAAAACTCCTTTTCTTTCAGGAGTGAAGCTGGAGGAAGATGATTCTCCACCGATGGTAAACAATACACTGTATAGACAATTGATTGGATGTTTATTGTATTTGACACATACTCGACCTGATATTTGTTATGCAGTAAGTGTGGCTTCTAGATTCATGGATCAGCCTCATGAGATCCATTGGAAAGCAGCCAAAAGGATCCTTAACTTTGTTCAGGGAATAAGGACACTTGGGATCTTCTATAAGGCAAAATCTGATCTTGATTTGATTGGATTGACTAACAGTGATTGGGCAGGTGATAGCACAGACAGAAAGCCCACTTCAGGGTATGTGTTCATGCTTGCAGAAGGGCCAATCAGCTGGTCAAGCAAGAAACAGAGTGTCGTTGCACTCTCATCTACAAAAGCTGAGTACAGAGGAGTTGTTAATGCAACAATTCAGTGTTTATGGTTGCAGGGTTTACTTGGAGAGTATGGTTTCGAACCTGAGTACTCAACTACCATCTACTGTGATAACTAGAGTACCATTCGAATCTGCAAAGATCCAGTTCAGAAGCAGAGAACGAGACACATTGAGATTCACATGCACTACATCAGAGAGCTTGTGTATGATGGCACCATTCACCTACTCTTCTGTTCATCTTCAGAACAAGTAGCTGATATCTTCACCAAAGCATTTTGTGAGAAGACCTTCAGCAATCTCAAATCACTGCTGGGGATTGCTGATCATGTTGTAAAGGCATGAGTGGAGACAAGATTCTACAATTTTGTTTTACAGTCCATGTTTAAGGGAGGATTTTCCCAAGTTGGTTTTGCCTATTTCCTTGTTTATTTGGACATGCAGTATGTAAAAGGGTGACTAAGCCTTGTTGCTAGGCCCTATATTTTTTATTTATTACTCATAAAGTCATCATTAAGGGGGGGGTGTTAGAATAATAAAACCCATAGTATTACCCACTTAGACATTAATACATTTATTTTTGTCTTATTTTCCTAGTCCATGAGTCCCACCATGTGCAAGTTGCTAATTGCCTATCCATAGAGGTCAAACTTGCCATCTTTGACTCATGTAGCGCTTGAGAAAGCCTTAGGAATCAAATCTACTTTATTCCTGGCCTCCTAGGCGCCCTTCTGCTTTTTCTGCTTTAATGCCTGCTTTTTCAGTGTTTTAAGGCACATAGGAAAGCAAGACTAGGTGAGGTGAACTTGTTTTTTGCCCCTTTCATCCTCCACTCTTTCCTCGATGAAAAAGCATGTATGAGCTACCATTCCACCACTCATTATATTTCCCATGCGCCCTTGCAAATTCGTGAGCCTCATGACAGATTTGGGATCAACTTTTTACACCTATGGGGGATTTGCCTATTTTGGGTAAGCCTGCTTTATGCTAGTTTTGGATGCCTCCTTATGCATTCGACCTCTTGATGTATTATACTTATTCAGCAACCTATGTTATTACAGGGTTGGCTATTGTACACTCAGTTAATATAATTTTGTGTTACAGCTCCATATTCAGTCTCCATTGTTAGCAATTTTGCATGATCAATTGATAATTGTTGTGGGTAAAATTAATCTGTTGCTGGCCTGAATTTCTACAGTGCTCTCCATAATGTCATCTGTTCGAGGCACTCTTAACAATGTATAAATGTGCTCTTTGGTCATTTTCATCTTCTTTATCTCATTCTAGCTCAAACCATCAGCGTATTCTTGTCTTATTCTTTCCTTGTAGGATGTGATGCTATACAAAGAATCATTTGATCTGGTGATCGTATCAACAATAGTCAACAATGAGCCTGACAAAGAGCAACAAAGCTCATATCCACCCCTCTAGGCAAAAGCAATCTCTTTAAGATGCCCAATAACCCTCAATATCTCCATATTGTAGTCCATAGTAGCCACTACAATCATAAATACAAATATAATATCATTAGAAAAATAAACACATGATATGATGACATCTATAAGCACTAAAAAGTGTAAAACTTATGTATGACATATAACAACATAAATTAAATCTATTATTTAAATTTTAAAATTGACCTTGAATTTTACAGTAAAGAATAAACATTTAATATTTTTTCATTTTAAATTTATGATCTAAATTCAAGTATTAATTCCAATTCCAATATGCATGTGTACATAAAAATGTCCTATTTGCATAGGTTGATTGGGAGGCTCCTCTAGCTTATTTTAAGGCTTGGATGATGAAGTTTCATCGAAATTGTGAGGTGCTGACTAATAACCTTGTAGGACCAGCTCCGAGATTGCGGGTAGAGGCAATGGCTAGAGCCTAGAATAAGCGACATTATGTGCTATTGATGAATAAAATACCAGTAGAGGCAATGATTTTGTTAGATATGTAATTATTTGTTATAGCGTGATGTTTTTTTGACTCCAAAGTCTATTTTTGCTGTTATTTTAGTTCTATGCACTCTTTCTATATATCCATGAGAGACTAAATGCATAATTGTGTATAGTGGCTTTTATGGTTGCAAGGTTTCCACTGGATTCTATCATGTATGATAGTATGTGATTGGCATGTAATAAAACACATCAACCTCCCTATGCCATCTTGATGTTCATAGAGCCTATTTTTGAACTTCGTTGTCTTGACCTTCACTAAAAAGTACCCTTCATTCAAGAGGAAATATTTTTTAAGCATGGGAAGATTCTATACCTTATTTTAACACTTCGATTAGGAATTTTCATCCAAATTATAAGGTTTTCATTGATGTTCTTGGATGACCAACTTCGATATTTTGGATATAGGCAAGGGATTTTCCATGTTTGCTTTTGTATTTTAGGGAAGATATGAATTCTACTTGATTTTTTTTTTAGTTGTATGCAAGCTTGCAATATAATTGACAAACTTTGCATATTTGTTAATTCTGGTTTGGTTTCAAAATGATGCTTGCGAATATACATATGAAAATAGTGAAGTTCATTTGTTTTTTAAGAGTTCATTGGTGGTTTGGTTTACATTGGGCATGTAAATTACTTATGCAAACTTGCAATGCACTTCACAAACTTTGCATATTTGTGAATTTTTGTATGGATTCACAAGGATGCTTGTGAATATGCATATGGAAATAGTGAAATTGATTTGTTTTTTATGAGTTAAATGGGGTTTTGGTTTCCATTGGGCATGTGAATTTTGGTAAAGAATCAAAATTATTTGTTTTTTATGATTAAATTTGTTTTTTGGTTTCCATTGGCCATGTAAATTCCATTGGGGTTTTGGTTTCCATTAGTTTCCATTGGCCATATAAATTAAAATATTTTGGTTTAATTTCAAATTAGGGAAAATAATTTAATGAATATAGGGAAAAAATCATGAGAATATTTGAGGAAAATACCTCAAAAATAAGAGTTTGATGGCTTTGGCTCACTCAAAACGCGTTCGGCCTCACCCGTTTTCATCCGTCGAAGCTCTAATATTACGACGTTTTGGTGAAACTGATGAGCTTGGACCTTTTCAACCCTACAGGTTTTAGTAAACGGGAGCACGTTTATTCAAAGTGAAACTCAAGCTCAATTTGTATCAATAAAAAGGGGCACATTTTGGTGTACTGTCCTAATTGGAATGCATGTAGGCATCCTTGGGACTAGGCTTGGTAGGGTCGGGATCACCTGCGATGATTTCTATTTTATGGATCAAGAGTGATTGAACTCACTCTACCATTGCATCTAAAATGTCCCTCAACTTTTTGCACTCACCCCACTTCTCTGGTTGAGTTCAATACTAAGGAACTTTTGTGGGGTTTTCTCCCTTGTGGTTTCCCCGAGGAAAATATTTGCGTTCTTGTTGTTTTTTAGGTGATCCTACTAGTGAAAATTGTTTTAAGATATCATCTAAGCAATTAAGAAAAACTTAACAAAAGATAGGTTTCACAGTCAATTTCATACAATCCCTAAACATGGGTTCCACTTCCAAGACAATTACATCTTATATATATTAGAATGTAAATGACAAAGTCTAAAGGTTAATATAAGGCCATTCTGCAGCTACAAAATAATGCAGTTCATTTATCCTTTTAAATGTATCCACATGTATCTTCCTCTTGGTATAACATCACAAATAATAAAGATAAAAATGACACGTCTTTACGTTCAATCATTTTATGATACCATAGGTCAAACCCCACTTCCTACGAGCATTTTAAATTTCTTAGAAGGCTTCAACCCACAACCTTCCTAATTTCATATTTGTAATAAAGGTATAGTCTAGAAGTGGGAGAGAAATATCAGGAAGTATGGGATGACACATACAAAATGATTTCAAGCTACCTTCTCTAGAAACTATATTCAATTTTTACAATAGAGGCTCTAGTCCCAATTACCCCAAGCTTATATATTTGTAATAAAGATAAAGGATGGGTGGGAGACTATTTCTTGAAAGAGGGTACGTGGTCGATGGTAAATCTAAAGAACTCACATAAAATCCTTATGTAAAGGTGCTAATGAGTTGTCCAAATAAATTTCAAATAAGTATAAATTGATTTTAGTGAACTAAGTAAGACAACCGGAAAATGACTCAATAAGAACCTAAAGTCTTATATCATTACTTCATATAAAATAATAATAGTGTTCCACCATGCACCTAAATTATTTAACCTATTGGTAACCTTAATGAATATGCTTGGATAACAAGGTTGGGATTTTAGACTAGAAAGTAAAAGTATGCTATAAGCCCCCATATGTAAACTTCTAAATTTTGGTAAATTCCGATAATGATATTAAAAGATAAGGAAGTATCTAATAAAACCAAAAAAAAATATAGTTATGACAAAGTAGTTTAGAATTAATACTTGATTTCTAATCTTTTCAATTTCTCTTTATTAATGGTTTCCAAAATTATTAATTCACATAGGAAAATTAACTCTAGAAAATAATGAATCAAAATTAATGGAAAACATAGAACAACTTTGACAAATATTTTTAAGGAAACAACAAAACAAAAATAAATTTTAGTTACTTCCCTATAAAAAAATGAAGGCGCCTTCTTAGTTCCACCCTGCAAGATTTCAAACAAATCATCATAGATTGAGTTTATTTTAAAAAACTGAAAGGGGATCCAACTAGCAATGAAAACATAAAAATTAGGGGCATTAGACTTATTTATTCAATAATTTCTCCTAATTCTAAAAACAACAAAAAAAATGTTGTTTCACTATACTTTTAAGCTAAAATAACAACTATATGCAACTTTTATCAAGTTATTTACTGTGTGACCCTACTTAAAAAAAACCCTTATCTTGAGTGTAAGAGTATTTCCAATGGATCCATGTGCATAACAAAGTTATAAGTATACTCACATTTAGGTTTCAACAATATACTTTAATATGTACCCAAAGAAGAAGAACCAACTATTTTGATAGATATGGTGTAAAGAATTTTTGAAAAATAATGTGTTGTGACATGATAATTTCCTAAAACCATACTTCAATTTAGGCATGATATCCCTTGTTCACTTACTCATCAACACTGATTTGTATGTCCTCCTTTTCCATTCCATGGGGGTCTTCTATCAGTCGATGGTTGGTTAATACAAGATATGTGATGTACATGGTGCAAATTCCTTGATCTCTCCATAATATGTGTTCCATAGTGAACTGGTACGAATATTTGGCTTTCTAATACTGCTCAGACTATAGATATAGTGAACTGGTATCTTCTAGATCATTTTCGTTTTATTGCTCATGGAATATTTGGCTTTCTCATACTTCTCAAAGTATAGATATATTCCTGAATGCTATCAGGATTTGCTCCGCTTGTGATGTAGAGATGTTCCCAATTATTAATAAGATATGAGAGATTTTTTGGAATAACATTGTTCTAACCCTTGATTATCCTTAAATGCCCATGCTAGTTTCTAATCGCTTTGTTGCACATGAATCAGTGTATGTGGGATCTGGAATTTTTCTATGTTAAATAAATAAATAAAATTTGTTAAAAGAAACAATTTGGTAACAAATCTATGTTTTGAAAAATTTTGTATTTTGTATGTTTATGAAAGAAATGGAGAAATAATGTATTCTTATATGCACCTCTGCTACACACAACGCACTAACATGAGGTCACTAACGATGAATGATTCAATTAAAAGCATAACTCAAAATAGAGAATAATGATTTAGATATATGGTTCTTTTCAGCGAGAATGATTATAAAACGAACACAGAATTAAAATCTACGACAAAGCAACACACAATAAATTTAAACTAACTACAATAAAAATATAATATGAAGCTCTTTTCCTCAATCGATGGCCCTTGACATTTCAATGAGCAAGATTTAAAAACTTAGGGATTAAATGAATAATTCAACACAATTTGTAGAGACTCGATTCCATTAATCTGGGGCATTCAACTTACAAAATTATCATAGGTTCAATTTCATTGTTAGGATATCATAACAAATGAAAGATATCGACATAAGTTCCTTGAAAGAATATCAATGAATCATAATATTGTTGTTTTGAAGTGTTAGAGAAGGTAGGAGATAATTCCTACAGATTCGGTACAACTCTATATGTGTGCATTTACTTAGTAGTGGATCTGGAAAATCTCAAATTTTATGAACCTTCCATGTTGAACCGAAAACCAAAGTAGGAATTACTTTTTGTAGAGGACTCGGAGCCAAAGGATGAGCAAAAGCCCATACAAGACAATTTTGCAAAAGAGTTTTATAACAAATAGAAAAAGACAATGAAATTATTCTGGTAGGTGGGGTTGGAAAGAAAACTTGAAAAAAAAACTAAATTGTACTTTAAGGAGAAGGTATAGGAAAAATTTGCTCACCACATTCACTAAAAAAATTATAGGACCCAAAGCCTTCCTAAATTGGGAGGTGTGACCTAAAATTAATCAATATATGGTTTTTCATCTATTTTAGTGCTTTATGGGTGGAAAGATTGGCTGAACTCGCTAGTAGGGCCCATTTTAGGGTAGGCTTGACATTCTATATTTTGGGTTTAGAACTTTCCAAGGCCTCTTTGAGGGTGTAAACGATGTATATTAGGGTTTAAATTTGTCTTTCATGCCCCTTAACACTATTCTACATTCCATGACCTTCCCAACTATCGAAGAATCACATCAAATAGAGTATGTATGAGGAAGTTATGCAACTTGCAAATTTTCGTGTCTAGTTGGCAACAATGCTATCAAATGAATTCCATGTCAAATATCAGTTCTCACACATGTGGAGATAGTCATATTTATTCTTGAACAATAATATTCTAGAATGTCCAATACCTTATCCCTAATCGGGAATCGAGCCATTCAACACCCTAAAATTAACCATGAATGGCTATATGACTATGTTGAGTACCAAGGTGTTAGGAGAAGAAGGGGTTCCATTTTTATGATGTTATTGTGTTTTTCCATAGTTCACCAACAACACTTGCAATTGAATTTATATTACAGAAGAAAAGATGAGTTAGACGAGTATAGATCCATCTTAAGTATGGATCTACCGAGGGCTGAGAGGGATCAAGTTCTCTTGAGGTGCAAACCCTTTTGAATTTACAGAAATGTCTAATAAGTATTCCTACTTGGAAGGGAAATGACAAACTTGCTTAAGTAATTTTAAAATAGGGTAAATACTAGTACAAGAATGAGCTTAGTAACATTAATAATCATAAAATCAAATAGTTTTCCAAAACTTGCTTTACTTGTCTTTCTTTAAAACTAATAATGAATATTAAGAGTAATTAATGACTAAAATAATCCATATAAAAATTAAAAATCTAGATTTATTGGAATTTGAAAAACATTTTACCATCAAATGAAGATTTTAAACGTTTATCCAAATGTTTTTGAGAAATGATTTGTTTTCTCTATAATTAAAAATGAGCATTTACATGTTAGGGTTAACCTTGACTTGGGAATGAGTGAGGATGTAAGTGGTTTAAGGCACATGGTTTTAGTGGGCAGTGGTTTCTTGCTAGTTGTATTTGCATTTAAAGAACCTTATAAATATGGTTGTAATATTGCATTGTAATCACTATTATTTTGTAATTTATTTTCTATCACATATTTTATTCCTAACATTATGTTGGTTAGGTTTCAAGTCAACTAAATTTTAAATTCAACCTTGATGTATAATTATAAAAATGTGTTTTACAATTTAGTTATTTTAAAATTAAATTTTATAAGTTCTTGGTTTTATAATTTTTATTTTTACTACTCAACTCAATTGAATTTTACTACTAATATTTTACTACTCAATTTGTAAGATTGTGAGTATTTCCCTAATATGGTTGTATATTTATATGAGTATAATATTTTTTATTTTTTTAGTTATAAGCTAAATATGGTTGTATATTTATATGAGTATAATACTTTTTATTTTTTTCGTTATAAGCTAAATGTTATAAGTTTTTTTTTTTTTTTTTTTTTTTTTAAATTTTTTTTTTTTTTTTTTTACTTTTTATTATTATTATTTGTTTGAGCCAACATGTGCCACTTCAAAGTTACATACTCGGCACATCTCACCCATCTGAGCTGTAGAAAGAATCTTGGCCCTCTCCACTCAATGTTCTTGGAGCATTATGGTTGCAGAGTCAAGTTAACTCCATAAAGTGTACACATTCCTTTGTATTTACATTCAATATAAAAGAGCAACGCATAGTCCTCATTTTTTGTTGAGTTTTTCCGAACATAAGGTTTTCCTAGTGTAAATATAGTGTTCATTATGTAGATTATACATTTCATTTCTTTAGTTATTTTATTTCAGTTTTAGATTTAGTATTCAAAAATATGAGCTATTAGAAAAAACTAAGTTATAAGAGTCCTTGTGATGAACTATTCTAGTTGAATATCCATATCCATATCCATAGCATTAGAAAAATGTCATTACAAAACTTTAAATTCACAATTTAAGTTAATGGTCCACTTGATTGTACAACGGCATTAGTTTGAAGATATTTTTCCCGTGTTTTTTTTTAATTTTTTTACGAAAGACTCATATGTCATGCAGGTTTCATTTGATAAACTCACAGTATGTTATGCAGGTTTCATTTGATAAACTCACAGTGTTGTCCTAACTTGTGATTTATCCATTCTTTTCCTTGTTTTATATGTTTATTTTTCTTATGGATAACACTTATGAGATGCATAATATATGATTATATCTTCTTGTAATAATCATCTAAATTAATATTGTTGTTTAATATTGAGAAAACAATTCAATTGGTCATTAAATTACATTGTCTAGGCAATCAATATGCCCCATTGTGTGTTTTTTTTTTTTTGCTTCTCTTGTATTATTTAACATGGTATTAGAGCCTATGGCCTAATCATTTTTTTTTTTTTTTAGGTAAGCATTTTCACAAAGTGGAAAGCACACACACATAGATCCAATCTTATTGGAGGGAGGTTGTGATTGAGACAAGAAGATTGTAAAATATGGATTCTTGAAGATGGAGCTACCAAAACCACTACCAGAAGAGATTGAAAAGGTAAGCAATCTCTTAACACCAAAAGTATTATGGAAAACATTTGACGGAGATGACTATGATGTATGGGTAGTCAAAGTAAGTAATTTGTTAATATTACAAGATTTGTGGCATTTCATAGTTGAAGAAGATCCTAGAGATCGAGATTCAGTTAAGGCTTTCAATGAGTTCCAAAAAGAAAGAAGGAAAATTGTTTCCTTATGTCTCATAAAAAACAGTAAAGAAATTTGTATCCATCATTGACTAAATCACTAATGAAATGCAACAACTTGCCTTCTTTATTTTTGGAACTTTGTGAAAGCCTTAAATCAATCTGGATATGTAAGATCTTCTTCAACTATGAAATGCTACAAATCTTGTAATTTTAACAAATTACTTACTTTGACTACCCATACATCATAGTCATCTCTATGAAAGGTTTGCCATAAGCCTTTTAGTGTTAAGAGATTTCTTACCTCTTCAAACTCACTTCAAACTCTTGTAGTGGTAGCTCCATCATCAAGAATCAATCTTCTTTGATTTTCTACATTCTCATTCTTCTTGTCTCGATCATAACCAATAATAAGATAGCATCTATGCTTTTGTGTGCTTTCCACTATGTGAAAGGGTTACCCAAGAAAAAGGGAATGGATCAGGCCATATTCTCTTATACCATGTTAAAGAATACAAAAAAAGCAGACAGAAAATACAATGGGCATCTAGATTGCCTAAGATAAGGAATTACCTTCTCAATATTAAGCATTGTGTGGGCTACTAAATTACCTTCTCAATATTAAGCAGTAATATTTATATGACTACATAACAGCAAAACCATAAGTAAATATCATAGGTCAAAAAATATTATGGACCACTATTTCTACCTAACTAATTCTAGATAATGCAACCAACTCAACTAACTAATGAATGCACAATTATCAGTTCGAATTACAATTCTTAACTCTCCATACATATGTTACATGTCTACCGTTCCCTTACACCCTTACACCAGCCTCTCCTTTTCAGTTATCAACCATATGTTCACCACACGCGCTCTCCTCTCCAGAACGACATGCAGATTTCACAAAACTCGTATACGTCTTTTAGTGTCTTTTCTTCTACACCTTCATTTTCTTGTACATCTCGACACATATGTAACATGTCTATTATTTCCTTAACACCAACCTCTCCTTCTAGGTTTCAACCATATGCTCATCAACGCGCTCTCCGCTCCAGAACGACATGCAGACATTATTTCCTTTCACACAAGTCGTCTTCAGCACAAACTGTGTTTTTCAAGGTTCAGCATCCTCGCTTCTTTGGCTCTCATCTAAGAACATATCGTTCTTCTTTTCCGTCATCGCTCTCACATTCTCTTTCTCCTTGCTCCTCCTATTGCTCCTCCTATTAAACTAAAATGACATTGATTCATAGGCACATCTTCTCCGTTACTCTTCATATTCATTAATCACATTGGCCCAGACCTTCCTTCCTTTGGCTTCCATGTGGGCATCTAATCTTTTATAAAAAATCCTTTCGATTTCTATGCCACATATTTTACTGAGATTCCGCCTCTACATTGGGCCTACCTCAAGCTCTTATGTGAAGAATTATTCTCTTTATCATTAAATGCAGTTTTCTTCGAAATTTAATTATTTATAGCTACAAGGTTTGGAATTTCAAATTCTACCAGCTGTCAAAAGGTTTTATTTTTAAAGTGCCTGTTTGGAATTTCAAATTCTACCAGCTGTCAAAAGGTTTTATTTTTAAAGTGATTGTTATTTTATGTTTTATGTAAATTAATATCAGTCAAAATATGTTTTTTATATATTTTATAACATCAGTCAAAATATGTTTTTTATATATTTTATAACATAATTTTTAAGTCCATTCAAACTTGAACAGAGCCTTGTCTTTTATGACAAGCTTAAAGTAGATAATCCATTATGTAACTATTTAACAATAATAAGGTAACCCCAAAACTCCTCCATATCCTTCAAATCTTTACACAGATTGAACCTCCGAATCTCTACAGAAAATGAAAACTTCCAAAAATATAACATAAAAATTGTTCATAAATATTACAACCAATTGAAACCTGGAGAAGATTTCTCATAAATACTACAACCAAGATGAATAAACCAAGCACGCTGATACATGGAAATATTAGTTTATACCTCGACTGTATTAAATGAGTAAGTAGTTCAATCTTAGTTCTACTTGGATCTATATATATGATATTTAAAGCCTAGTTACTTGTCAACATTCACAGCAAAATCTAATTTACACAGACTAAAAATTTATAACCAAAACTAAATTACTCATAATAAGAATTTATTGATATTTTTTTCAAATAAAAATAAGTGATACTAAAAAATTAAAGTTTAAATAAAACAAAATGTTAAGTAACTTTTATACATAACTGCATATTCTGTAAAATAACTTGTTTTGAGATTGAAAATCAGAGAACTCCATACTTACTGGCTGTCTCTGGACACACATTTGACATTTGCAAATAGTTTAATCTTACACAGTGATAGCTATATGATTAGAACAGTAGCAGTAAATAAGCAATGAAGATAAATTGTATTATAAAATTGAAAATATAAAATAATAATAATAAAAAGATGATTGTGTTTTAATGACAATGGAGCCGATTTCTAATAAAATAACAGAGTTAAAATCCAAACCAAGCAAGAGAAAGGAAAAACTAGAATAGGTTAAAATTCACAGAAAAAACTGAGTTTTTGAGTAGAGTCTTACTTTTCGAATAAAAAAGAGCAACGAGGGGCATGCTTGTTTGGATGATATTCATGACTTAAATCAAAGGAAACAAAGAAAATACAAAAAAATGACCTGTTGCGGTGAAGAAATGAAGGATTTTTACCCATAATGCTTACCAACAAACAAAGGAGAAGGGACAAAACAAACAAAGGAGAATGGACAAAATGGTTGAATTTTGTAAATTTGCTTGCTACTATGATTGGTAAGCTACGGCTACAAATGTGAGTTAGCTCTACAAATGTGTAAATGTGTTTAAAAATATACATAAAAATTTGTAAATATTAATACCATATAAAATATTGAACAAATAGAAACAAGATCATAAAAAATATTCACAATAATTCTTACAAAGTAGATTTATTTAAACACTCAGCGAACTCGAAAACCCAAATCCAATGACGAAGAAACGGAACCAAAATATTGAACAAATAGAAACAAGATCATAAAAATTATTCACAATAATTCTTAGAAAGTAGATTTATTTAAACACTCGCGAACTGGAAAACCCAAATCCAATGACGAAGAAACGGAACCAAAAAAAGAAGAAAAAAAAGGAAAACGTGAAAAAA
>LPNX011090924.1:4936-20389 GCA_001517045.1 Pseudotsuga menziesii | reverse complement strand
GTGTATAATTAATAGACCTGCATTAATTAAATATTGACAAATCCATTGATACATTTGCATTACTACCTTAATTTATTTAAAAACAAAAATAGTTCTTTAATTGCTTAATAGATATTGGATTGATCTGCATAGATAGAAAATGTTGTTGTGAAAACAAAAAGCTAAATGAATAATGAGTAACACTTGTGTGAAATTAGGGGTTGAGGTTAGGAACCAGCTGATGAGAAAGGTTGTCATTGATGATAAACCATTAATGACAAAGGAGTAATAAATGTTGATGACATGGAAAGAAGGACATGGTAGATTGAGTATTAGAACATTAGATGGACCAAATGACCCATTCTATGGTCATTTGTGACTTGATGGTGTCATGAAGTCCACACATTTGTGACGTAATGGTGTCATGAAGCCCACACACTTATTTTGATGATGTCTTTGAATATGCTTTGAAGCATACATATTGGTTCGTGATCTATGAAGAAGATGGAGCCTTTGCTTGATGATATCCAACCCACAAGCTTGATTGGATAATGGTGGCATCACATGTGTTAACTTGTACCATGAAGACTTGATAGTTATGTTGTGCACATGGAAACTTGGGTATTGAAACCGACATATGGTGATTTAATAAAATTTTGATGAAGCATTTGAAAAGGCTCTTCAAGCTCTATTCCAAGTCCTTAAATAAGAGATAGGCTAAATCATAATGTGGCTTTAATATGAAGCCCTACAAACAGTAATGAAGTGGAAACCTTAAAGTAATCAGGAGCTTGAGTTAAGCGAACTTCAAATATGAAGGTCAGCCCAAACAAAAGAAAATAAATCAGCCAACTCATTATGTTATATTCCAAGTAGGCTATTCCTTAACTTGGGGATTAAAAATCTTAAATAAAACATGACAAGTCGAAGATAAAAATCAAAAATAAAAATCATATTTTTTATGACATGTCTGCTCAGTAAATTAAGGTATTGAAAACGTGTATAAATACGAGCCAACTCTCTTATTCTTGGGTGTAGAATTCGCGTGAAGCAAGGTACGCTCTGGAATTCAGGTGTAGAAGTTCATGAAGGTAACCATCGTATGAAGACAAGTGAGGAAGTTTTCTGGGTGTATGCACTGAGATAGCAGTTGGAGGTTAAGAATTTCATGAAGGTAATCTCAATATGAAGACAAGTGAATAATTCTTTCTCTGATTTTTGGGTTGACATTAGACATGTTGATGACAGGATAATGGATAGGTTGGTGACAGATAGTAACAACTTGATAGTGATATGACAGTGACTTGGCATGATCAGTGAGGAGCAAAGCAATTAACAAAGATAGTTGATTGAATTGGCAGTGGCTACAGTGGTGATAAATTTTTTCTTAATTGCAAGTTGGGTCTTGCACACCCTTTCTCAGTTGGACTTGAGAAAATCCAACCTAGGTCTTGGAATAGAAGTTGGTGCTTCTCAGTCAGTTGAAGTTGATGCAATAACAAATATTGTGGTCTTAAATTTACTTCATATCAAATGTGATATAATAATGTTTACAATACTTATCATATTATGATATTTATTTATGATATGATTGATTAATGTTGATGCACTTGGTAATATGCAATTGATGGTATCTGTTTAAGCTCTGAGAAGTGAAATTTGTTAAAAGTGACAACACACTGATTCACTCCCCTCTCTGTGTCGGGGATAATTTTAGGGGCAAATTTTAGCCCAGTGGGCTATTTTTCCATGTTTTTCTCCCAAAAACAATTCACCATTTTGCATTTTTTGAAGCCCTATTTCGCCCAATTTTGATGGGGTAGAATTTTTTCACCCTAAAAATCGCCAAATTATTATATAAATGATATAAAATCCTTGGAAATTAAAATATTTTTTGAAAAATATCGCCAATCATTTTATAGTTGGCGTTTTAAGAATTGGTAATATTCGCCAACATTTATACACTTTTAAATAAGTATGTTTCCTTTAAATCATCCCCGCTCTGTGTGCCATTGTGTCCAAAAATTGGTATAAGATCCAACCTTCACCACAAGTCTAACCAACTTGAAGGAGATTCATGGACGCACAATAGAAACACAAGAAGAGCTCTCAACCAATGATGTTCCAGTATTTTATCTGATAGATTATTTCTATTGGAGAAGCAAGATGAAAGCCTGCTTGAAGAAGTTTGGTATCTAGGAGGTTGTGGTAAATCCACCCATTATTTCCAACAAGAAGAATATGACAACTGCACAAATGGATGTCATGAAGGACAACTCCTTTTCCTTGAAATTTCTTATGGATGGACTCTCATGATCTGATAAAGAGAGTGCAAGATGTCCGGGTACACAGGGTGCTCCCAAAAGACTGAACACCTTGAGCAACCGCTTCACACAAATAGATCATAGATCAACACATTGATGTGGTTAAAACCCTCAAGAGGGAAACTGTCCACAGCCCCAGCCAAATAGCTACTTGGAGAAATTTATTAGGCAATAGAAAGAAAGTTACATGAGCTTCTCATAATCAATCAACTAGCCAAGGACCCTCTATGCTCTTTAAATAGAGATCATAGACCAATCGGGTGTTAAGCCATGGATCAATGGTAGGTATGATCTAAGAGAAGTTGAACCGTCGGATCACTCTATGTCTAGAACATACCGTGATCGTCGGATTAGAATATTTACAAATGCATACTAATGCATACTAAAGAAACACACTTTTACCTAACGGATAAATTACACAAGTTGATCTTAACTAACTCCTAAGTCTCTAAATTTCCTAACACAAGACAACACACTTCAGCCAAATATCTATGGTTTAAGATGGAAGGTGAATACCAAAAAGGAAATCAAGACTTAAAGAAAGAAATAGAAGTCAAGCCCACTGAAGATGAAAAGCAAGAAGAAAAGAAAGAGAAAGATTCAAACATGAGTGAAGGTAAGGATATTTCTTATTACAGTAGTAGTGATTACCATAAAGATGTAAATAATATTGAAGATGCTAAGAAAGGTTTCCTATAACAAGTTTTAAGGGACAATGATGTCATATTAAATTTTGTACTTAAAAGAAATGTTTTTCAATGCTTCAAAAAGAATCATGAGAAGCCAATGGATCTACTCAAGAAACTCAATCTCAAAAAGGCAAGTTTACAAGTTGAGCTAGAAGACACAATGATGAAATTGAAAACTAAATATTAATCGTATCAGTCAAGGAGAGTCTAGAAAACAACAAGAAGAACTTAAGGAAACAAGAAGGGACAATATGGATTTGAAGAATCAGTTGGAGGAAGCCAAAATAATAAAAGAAGTCTTCAAACACCAACTAGATGAGAAAGAGAAGACTTGTCAAAATCTTGAGATGGAAGTGGTTGGTCTCAGAAAGACAAGTGAAAATTCTAATACATGCGTGAAGTTTAGGAACAACTCAATCATCTTGGATGAGATTTTGGACTACCAAAGATCAGCTTTTGATAAATCTGGCCTTGGCTACAATTCAGGAAAAGAAAATTTAGTAGCAGATACATGAACACCTATAAAGTATGAAGCAATACCCTCATTCTCCAAAAGTGAAAGCAATATTGTTCCTCATGTACTTGCACATAAAAACAAATACTTTAGAAGATCAAGAAGGAATCAATGACTTGGTCCTACTCCTCAAAGTAGATTTAAAAAGGAAACAACTCCAAGAGAGATTCAATAATCCAAGTATGCAAGTGATTTCAATGGTTATTGTTTTTCTTGTGCTAAATTTGGTCATAAGGCATTGGATTGTAGATCTCATGCAAGAAGTGTTGGGCTTCCCAACAATACAGTCAGATGTTTGACATATATATGTGTTATCCATATTGTTGCTAATTTCCACCCCATGAGATGTTACAATTTCTTTGGCTTTGGTCTCAAATCTCAAGACTATGCAAGTGCAAGAAGACAACCTATGTTGAGTGCCTTGTACACATCAGCAAGGAAATCCTGTGAACCATGGAAGACGAATTATGTTGGAATAATTGAATCCCAATAGACATGTGCTCAAATCCAAGGACAAACTCAGGTATGGGATAAATATAAATTCTTGTTGAATGTAAATGAAGTCGATCAGTGCACAGAATATGGTTTCCATGTGGCAAGTCAAGCTTGAGGTATTTCAAATACCTTAATGCAGCTTGAGTTCATGGAGTTTGAGGATGGACTCAAAGGAAAAATAATGGCTACTCCAAGCTAAGAAACAGGTCCTAGGATCGGATTGCAAACATTAACAGAAGGAAAGCAGGCAGGGATGAAGTCTGAAAAGTGTGACTCAAACAAGATACATATTGATAGGGGGAGAAGTATGGTTAGATAAATAAAAGAAGATAAATTGAAGCAACATTGTGATGTTGTCATTGATGCATGCTTACCTTTTATAAATTTTCTAGATAACTGTTGATACATTCGATGAACGACAAAAGTATTATGGAGAAAGATAATCTAAGATATGAACAATATCTGGACTAGATCAAAAGGTACTCTAAATCAAGACTACATAATGTCTATAAGATTGAATCTTAGTAAAGATTATAGGATTGGAAAGTTATCTTCAGCAGTGTTTAAGTGATTGATACAAGTATCATTTAAGAGTCTTGAAGAAACAATGGTTGAAGCTCGGGAAACCTCAATGCAAGATTAATTTATCAATTTCATACTCAGAAGGTTGTTGAAGTAATCTCTTTATATTGCCACGGTATTTATCCTTGCACATTAACCCTAGAAGAAGTAATTTGAATCCCTCTCAAACTCTGATACCTGTAAGTGTACAAATATAGACTTAAGATAAATCTCATACTATTATAATACAATTGGCACATCAAGATTCAATCAAGGCATATGCAAGTTTATGCTTTGAAGCAAATGCCCACAGCATGAGTACAAGGAGAGAAAATGTTCATCGGGCCTCAAGAGGAATGCACACAGGCTTGAGAATATGCATGCAAGTGATGATAAAATTCCCTCAAATGAAGAAGAATATACCCACGGGATTATAGGAAGCCCGCAAGAATTGATTCCCGCATGTTGTGAAGTGAGAAAATGCCCACACTGGAGAATGAAATGCATGCCAAATAAGAGAAATGCACATAGGCCCCAAGAAGCATGCACACAATATCTACACAAGATCCCAAAATGGTCTAAGTGAGTGGAGAATGCCTGCGGGACTAATATTAATGCTAGCTAGACTAATAAACATGCCCGCAATCCTAGTGGAATACCGCTCCTTACTAAAAAAATGCCCACAAGCATTGAAGAAATGCTCGCCTGGAAAGTGGTAATGCATGCATCTCTAGAAAAAATGCCCGCAACACTAAAGAATATGCCGGAAGACAGTGAAATATGGTCGCATGCCTTGGAAAAGTTTCTCACATCCTATGGAAAAATGTCTACAGGCCAATAAAAATACATGTATCAAAAAATGCACGCAAGATCTAGGAAAGACATTCGGATAATTGATCTTTGTAAATTAGCAGCACATGTTTTGACATATATCATTCAAGGCAGCCAAAGTGTGTATGGTTAAAGTTCGGTATCCAAAAGTCATTATTGAGATTTGACAAGACATTTGACTAAGCACTAATATGAAAAGTGAAAGACTCCATTACTATGATGAGCAGGTGAATCCTTAAAAGACTTTACATATGGATAAGTTGAATCTTATATGTAGAACTTAAGGCAAGATCTCTCTCACATCAAGCGAATTGTGGGATGAGAATTTGAGTAGAGATAGACTTGGTTGTTTTGACCTATATTGACATGAATGTAGAGCATATCTTTGTGATTGTTCATGCAAAGGATATTATTTCCAGACACTACCAAAACAACATAACTCTTTTTCACTCAAGTTGGATGTAGTTTGTTAGGGGGAGCTAGATCAAAGGAGGAGTAAACAACTTGCTATAACAAAAAGATCAGTTACAACAATATATCAGACAAGGGGATTAGACAACTCTGTCAATAAGAAAACACTTCAGCATGATCTCAGTATTCCAAAAATCAAATTTTTATTTTGGGCATTGTGATGTTTTTGACAGCTAATTGTTTGGCCCTTTGTCATTAATGTTAAAGGGGGAGAGTATTTGTTAAGATGTTGCCATTAATGACAAAGGGGTATTTTGATGAGCAAGATTGTTATTGATGACAAATCATTAATGGCAAAGGATTAATAAAGGTTGATGACATGGCAAGAAGGACATAGTAGATTGAGTATTGGTCATTTGTGACTTGATGGTGTCATGAATCCCACACACTTGTTGATGGAGTCCACTTATACTTGTAAGGAGACCTTGGAGAACATATGAATCATACACATTGTGTGATGCTATTGATGCCCTTGTTGGTGATGACATACTTCAAGGAATACATGATTAAGTCCTTCTTTTGATGATGTCTTTGAAGATGCTTTGAAGCGTACATGCTAGTTCATGATCTATGAAGAAGATGGAGCCTTTTCTTGATGATATCCAAACCACAAGATGATTGGATAAGCATGCATTAGCTTGTACCATGAAGACTTGATAGCTTCTTGACAATGCACATGGAAACTTGGGTATTGAAACCCACACACGGTGACTTGATGAAATTTTTGATGAAACATTTAAAAAGGCTCTTCAAGCTCTATTCCAAGTCCTTAAATTAGGGAAAGGCTAAAGCATAATGTGGCTTTAATAAGAAGCCCTACAAACACTAATGAAGTGGAAACCTTAAAGTAATGAGGAGCTTGAGTTAAGTGAACTTCAAATATGAAGGACGACCCAAACAAAATGAAATAAATTATCCAACTCACCATGTTATATTCCATGTGGGCTATTCCTTAACTTAGGGATTGAAACTCTTAAATAAAACATGACAAGTCGAAGATAAAAATAATACTTTTGTATGACGTGTTTGCTCAGTAAATTAAGGTATTGACAATGTGTATAAATATGATCCAACACTCTTATTCTTAGGCGTAGAATTCAGGCGAAGCAAGGTAAGCTCTGAAATTCGGGTATAGAAGTTCATGAAGGTAACTATAGTATGAATATAAGTGAGGAAGTTTTCCGGGTGTACGCACTAAGGCAGGAGTTGGAGGTTAAGAAGTTCATGAAGTTAATCGCATTATGAAGACAAATGAAGAAGTTTTTCTTTGATTTTAGGGTTGACAGTGGATAGTTAGATGACATGATAGTGGACAGGGTGGTGACAGATAGTGACAGCTTGATAGTGATATGATAGTGACTTGACATGATCAGTGAGAAGCAAAGTAGTTGACAAAGAGAGTTGATTGAATTGGCAGTGGCTACAGTGGTGATAAAATTGATTTTAATTGCAAGATGGGTCTTGGAATAGAAGTTGGTGCTTCTCATCCAGTTGAAGCTGGTGCAATCATGAATATTGTGGTCTTCATTATACTTCATATCAAATTTGATATAATAAAGTTTACAATACTTATCTTTTTATGATTTGTGTTGATGATATGAGTGGTTAATGTTGATGCACTTAGTAATATGCAATTGATGATCTCTGTTTAAGTTCTGAGAAGTGAAATTTGTTAAAAGTGCCAACAATCGGATTCACACCCCCTCTCAGTGTTCCATTGTGTCCAACACCAGCAATGGGGACTAACGATTGCCCTGACGTATGACATATTTGAATCCCTACAGGGGGGTCCACCAAATATTTAAATCCCTCATGCCACCATGGTGTTCATCTACTCTCGTTGATTATGTCCTAGCCAACATTTAGGCTAGTCCTGTCCTGCAAGGTTTTATTGTAGTCTATGTGTGTTCCCATGATTCAAACTTTTATCGGTAGAGTCTTGAAAATAGTCAATCCATTTTAAACATGTTGAGTTATGTGGAGGTTTTTAGGTACCACATAGAGCACGAGCTACTATGCTACCTTCATAGGTTACAAACAAAATATATTTCTTTGTGCCACAGTATGAATCCCTTAGGATATTTCACTATGAAATTGAATGCAACTATGGAGATGATGCCCATTATGTGCCAAAATTTATCTAACATTCACCATTTGCACCTCAAGATCAAGTTGTTGGTTATAAGGTAAGGTGGTCATTTTCTTTGGTTAGATATACAGGAAATGTTCAAAGATTTGGGAGAGCTTACTTGTGACATAATTGGGTTTTACTCATTTTCCCTACAACCAAAATTTGGTGCAGCAGGGGAGTATGTTGTCCTGATGGTTATCTGTGCTTATCATCGTGTAGGTGTTCAAAACTTTTGAACCTTGTGAAATTTGTTACAAAGAGTAGCTCCTAGACATTGGATTTGGTGTTCATTTGCACATAAAACTCTCATAGGAAAGAGGAGACATGCATAGGAATATTTGTATTATTCCTATATCTGCTCATGGAATGAATCCTACAAGTGTTGTTATGTGTGGCATGAAAATTGTTTCTATTAGCACTTATGCCAAAGGAAATATTAATGTGGAGGAACTAAGGAGAGTTGTTGAGACACACAAGGACAACTTTTCATCACTTACGGTATGTATTTACAATACCATGTTGACATGATAAGATCATTATCACTTGTATAATAGCCTTTTGAACAAGTTTCCAATTGTGATAAATGATGGATTTTAATTAATGAAAAGACTCACTTTCACTTTCCTTATGATAAATTTCTCTTCTAGTTTCATTCATGTTTGTGATGGTGATATCCAAACTGCTCATCGAGCCTGCAATACAAATATGTATTACATATTCAGTAATAAAAATATGGCAACAACATGGATATTTTGAAAAAGATTGTTCCAATTGATGCAGGTGATCTATCCTTCAAACCAAGGGGTGTATGAGGAGGATATTGATACCATATGTAGGCTCATACATGAAAATGGGGAACAAGTTTACATGGGTCAAGAAAATATGAATGCATAGGTAAATTGTTCATACTTTTGAACCTAGAAAATAAATTTGTGTTTCTCATGGGATAGATGATAATCTCCTTATTTGCATCATTCCATGATTTATATTAACTACTTGTGTGCTCTTTTTTTCATGAAAATCCTTTCTTATTGAATTGAATTGGTTTCCATGTTCTAGTAGTTGATATTTTATTTAATATATATCTCATCTCTCACCTATTTCTTTTGAAGTATTTTCAACAGGCCTATTGCAGTGTTTGCGCTGAAAAGGGTGTTAAATTACGAATCATGAGTTACTTCTTAAACTATATTTGCGAAAATTGAAGAAACTTGAGATACTTGTGTTTCCAAACTAATTGAATCAATGTTGATGGCCATATCACCACTAGGATTATAATACGACCTTGCTTATAGTACAACATTGCTTATACCTTTAATTATGGTTTTGAAATTAAAACTAAGAGAGCATACCCAACTCAAGGACCTCCTGAGGTTGCAACTTATGTGTACTAATCTTGAAGCAGGAGTGATCAACAAAAAATAACATTGAGAAAGAAATGACTAATATTAATGGAAGGTGCAATCTAAAGTACTTACTTAATTTCACATTTAAGAAAAATATACAATTTAGGCTTTCAAAAATCACATAATGTAAGTATATCGTGGAAATTGTTAAGAAGATAGTTGTGTGGCTTGGAATTTTTTGGAATGGAGTATAAAAGAAGTGAAATATTAAAAGCAAGCACATTGTATTTCCTTCATTCGTTATTGTGTTAACAAGTTTTATGCTCCGCTATTGGTTAAAATCTACCCTTTTGTTTTCGTTATGTGATACATTTGGGGTTGACTACTCTAGGTTATATTGGAGTTTATCTTTGTCATCTTAATCTTCATAATACTTTCTGCATTCCACTTATGGAGTACACCGTTTGAATTATACAGATTGAGTTTGGTTTGTGTTCTAGTATTCCTTCGTCTCTGCATATGATGCATATGATGTGATATTGAATTTAGAATTGGTGGTTTATCTATTTCATTTAATAATTTGAATCAAACAAATCAATAACACAAAGTATTGTGTTTGATTTATATGGTTTTTTTTAATAGCACAAAGTCATGTACTAAATTGATTGCCTAGACTTCTTTTCTTTGATCTTATCACATGTCCTTTGATTGCCATGGCAAGCTTATAAGCAACACATCATATTTTTGGTAATCATTTATGTAAATTATTCTTTTATTAATTTTATAACCAAAACCCATACCTTCCATTATATTTGATATCAAGCTTTTTTTTTTTTTTCAGATTTAAACTTTCTTAAAGCTATCCTTTACACTCATAGAGAAAAAATAGATCTAGTGTGAGGTCTTATTATTATTATGTCCAGTAGAGACAAAATAGATGGATTATGAGGTCTTATTACCATGCTACATCATGCACAAATGTACTTTCCTCCAAAGTGTGAAGATGTCACTCTTAAAACTCTGGTCAAGGAATTACAACCCACTCAAGGTCATGAACACGAACCAGAAGCAAGAGCATCAACTCAAAATTTCAATTTATCAACTTATAATTTTAATTTGGTTGTTTATCAACCAACAAGGACATTACCATGTGATGGTTCTTGTTTTTTCTATTAAAAATATTAATAAATTTATAAATATAAATATTTTATTAAATTATTACGTCATAAGGCGTTTACCAAATGGGAGTCGACTCTCCTCAGTTATTGCGTTTTTTTCCTTCATACGTCTGGCGATTGGAGTAATCTCGATCGTTGATCAACGATAAGGTTAGGTGCACACAGCCCATCGTCATTATACCAAATGGGAGTCGACTCCCCTCAATTATTGTGTTTTTTTCCTTCATCCGTCAGATGAAAACATCTGATGATTGGAGTAATCTCGATCATTGATCAACGATAGCGTTAGGTGCACATAGCCCATCGTCATTATACAGCCCACCGTCTCACCGCCTTTCATGAACAGTCCACCGCCTCACCGCCTTTCATGCTTTCATAGCAACTGAAATCAAATGGCCCTTCATTAGCGTCTACAAACGCTTACCTCTTTTAAGGCAGGAGTAGCAATGAAGTTTCATCGAATGGCACGAACTGCAGCAGCAACACCAGGTCACCTTCCATTCTCAGGTGCACCCTAGAAGCCATGCCTACCCATCTAACAGAGCCACTTGAGGCCGACCTTGAGGTGAGGCAGAGCAATGACCAGACTGGAACCAGTTGTTTCATTTCCATGTTGATGCTTCTACCATTGCAGTTGCTGCAGTGTTTACGCAACCTGGAGAAAGGAATCTAGCCGCTTCTTTCTTCTTCTAACGTGGGTAGTCAGTTGTTTGTTTGTGGTGAGTTTTAGAGTAACTTAATGCAGACATCTCAATATGAATTTCCATGCTTGCTTCTGATCAGCTTCATAGCAACTCACTGCAGGAAATCAAAGGCTTCTTAATAGAAATCGCAGGTTTTCTTAGCTACCATCATTCCAGAATGCCCAAGAAATACCGACCCCCTCTGCTAATTAGTTGCAAGAATTAGGTTTTCTACTTGCAGGAATTAGGTTTAATGTTGCAAGAATTATCACCGATCTCATATATCAAAGATGGTGTCTGATCTTATAATCAGAAACCGTGCAGTTTCAAATGTTTGTGCCATTCCTATGTATGGAGCACTATTCTATCCATAAAACCGTGCAGTTTCAAATGTTTGTGCCATTCCTATGTATGGAGCACTATTCTATCCATGGCCCTCAGTTGGGTCCAGAAGTTTTATAGCTTCTACAAATTTGATGTTTTTGTTTGGATTTCTGAGATGATGAAAACTAGGTTTCCTCACCTTTTCCATCCAAAAGGCTCAGATATTATAAGGCCTATAGGAGTATACCCGTCAATGGGAGGTATGTCGATCGATGAAACCGGCAATGATTTTGTAAACAAAAGATACACAGCTTTCGTTCATACATGGGACCTCTCTCGAATGTTCAATACATTGGACATCAATGGTGATGGCATGGTTACTGCAGAGGATATACAAGGCTTATTGGAAAAGCTTGGAATTCAGTATATGACTGATGATAATATGAAAATAGTGATGGGTTCTACGAATCATATGAGCTTTGATGATTTCTGTAGCTTTTTTCTCAATCTGTGGGAGGAAGCTCATCAGCATCCAGAGATGGAGGAGAAAGTGATGTTGGAGAACTGGTCAATGGGTTTAGTGTTTTTTTATATATTAGCACACGAATACATAACAAAAATAGACTCTTAAACGACATAGACTAAATACATCGTAAAAGAAGGCCTTCACCGCTAACAATGTCTCGAAGAACCCTGAGCTGACTGGAAAATAAAGTCTTCATCCATATCCTTCGCCTCAACATATTGGGAAGGTTGGCAATGACTACATCTGTTCATGCTCAAAAGTAGAATAAGGGATATGTTGAATACAATCTAATACCTCTTTGTTAAACCTATGGGATTTTCCATAATACAAGTTAATCCAACCCTGTTAAGTAGTAAGAGAGTTAAAGCATGTTGTTCATGCTCAAAATCTTGTCCAAATCGACCCTCCTACCATCAATTTGTCCTCCCTAATCACGAATATTGCTCTCAATATCCTCGATTTTGGAATACATCCCCTGAAATCTTTATTAATGGCTGAGGTATACAGAACCTGCTGATGATGTGATGAAACGAGATGTATTAGATCATATTTATCATCTGACTTTGGGGAAGAGGGCAACATGTTTGTTACATCCTTCAAAGGCAAAAATGCATTTTGCGCAAATGTCATAGGAAGGTTATGAGGATTAATTTGTTGCTCTGGAGTAGTGCTCACGGAAGACAACTCTTTGTCCGCCGTGATAAATTTGCAAGGCATGACAATTGGTTGTAAATCTGGTTTCTCCTTCTCCCGAGGTTCCGAAAGATCACTCAAGATGTCGCATTAATGAAACACAGTAATGTCTTTGGGCTCTCATTATAATACTTGTTACCTTAAAGTAACATTGCAATTTCTACCCAGATTTAATAACAGGTTGCAAGAAAAACAACATTTTTTAAGTGCTACTCGCATGAAACCATCTTACATACAGAATTGAAGAGACGCTATACAGAGCGGTTAGAATTCTATAAGTGATATTTGGAATATATAACTATTGCATTTGAAATTATAAAATCTCTATAGATGAAGAGTTTTATGAATTCCCTACCATGGCTTCAAAGTGTGAAACTTAGAGCGTCGATCCTTCTGTAACGTTAAAACCTTGACTAAATCAATGAAAACTCGTGGAATCTGATAGATCTGAGCCGAACAGAAGCAACGTGGAATGTGGAGAGCCCGCTCACAGCTCAAAATTTCAGGGATGTGGTTGAAAATTAGCACTCTAGAACCTAAAGTGCCATGAATGCAATGGAGTTGTAGGAAACATATTGCCGACTCTTAAGCCAAATTTACACTGTTAAATTCAAAATCACATATGAAATCGTACCAGTGCTCCACGCTTTTCTCTTCCCTTGCGACCGCATCCATGAGCCTTTGCATGGCCTTGCAACTTGCAAGTGGCAAGACCGAGCGATCGCATGCATGATCCACCCCTTTGCATGGCCTTGCAAGTGGCAAGAGAAGGCCACTACATTGATTGTTGGAGGTGTTCAAGGTTGTCAGATGTACAGGTTTGTCAGAGCATGCAGTTCGAATTGTTGTCAGGATGTCAGGTTGTCGGATGTACAAGGTTGTTAGAGAATGCAGTTCAAATTGTTGTCAGGATGTCCGTTCGACTGGTTGTCACGATGTTAGAGCTAGCCAAATGAAAAGTGATTGCCAAAATAAGAAGGCTTTCCAAAGCTTAGGACAATAGTTTAATTTAATCTCAAAACCATATAATAACAAGTTGGCCTTGTTTTAAATTTGTTTACCTGCACTGCTGTTGTTTATAAATCTACTTGACATAAGAGATGAGATTTGCATGTGAGCCTCCTTTCCACTCGAATATGAAAAACGGGAATATGGTGAACCGGTATCAAGTAAGAGATCCACTGATATTTTGCAATGGAAACCCAATTAAGACAAATCCTCTAGGACCAGGTTGTAATGACCGTTAGACATGTCGTGTTGTTGTGCATTAGTTGCATGGCATATAATTGCAAATATTCTGCCAGACTCTTCTCGAGTTTCGACAGCTTCTCTGGTGCTTCATCTCGTTCTCTGTGAGTGGTTGCCAAGAGCTCTTGGAGATTAAGAAGTCTGGCCTCCCATAGCCTACTCTGCAAGTAGACCTAATATGCAAACAAGTTTTTATGGTAATAATACATCTGTCCCATTATATTTTTCAATGAGGAAATATGCAAACAAGTTTCTAAACTACTTCTGCATTTGTAACTATTATATTGTCCAAGTAAGCTCTCTGAGTTCAATGGATGCTTAGATGCTTGTAAAGCTATTCATTTCATTCTCGGTTTTCCATTCAACCAACAATAGATGCTGCTTGTTTAAGAAAATTTTATTCGGGTCGGATAACCGAATATGCATGAAAACAACCGAATATGCATGAAAACAAGATATTGACATGTGTTTTCTTGCATGAAAAGAATGATGGTCATCTAAGTGACACCATGAAAAGAATGATGGTTGTCTTTGTGCTTGACGGTGAGGTTTTCACTGGGCACTGCTATGCTGCTACAAAGTATTCTGCCACATGTATACCTTCATGAGGTGGTCAGCAATAAAGACAATCCTCCATCGTCAACATTATAATTTTTCCATTCAACTAGCGTAGGGATTTAATTAATTTCAAATATATGTAACATTTTTGTAGTTGTGAAATCCTATGGAGTTAATGGATTCCAAAGTGTTTAACAAGTCATTACGAATATTTCATGGCAATTGAGAGAATCCAAAAGCTACTTAGCAGTGGTTTGACATGTGAAGGGGTTATGTGGACGGCCTTATGAAACTATGCTTCCATTTTAACAGTATGAAACATAAACATTGACACTTTTCAGGGACCCCTGGTTATGAGCTTTATCTTACTTTAGTACTTCAGTGCGATTGACATACAACCACCAACCAACAACCTAGCGTGGTGTATTAACAACCCTTTCTATACTTGCTTGCTCACAGCCCTGGACCTTTACATTGGAAGGAAGGGTCAGGCCTTAAGGTACCACAATACTACAGACCCTATACGGTCAGATGCAAAAATGTTTTATGTTTGACAGACCCCTTGGTGCCAGACAAACTCTTACTTTTCTTGTGCTTCATGCTTTTATTTTAGAAGCTTAGTCTACGCTTAATTCTCAACGCGGTAGCTCATCATATTAATACAATTGCATGGTAGGCTCATACACAATAATGTGGACAATACTTTTGGTTCGACTCACATGAAGCTGTGTAGGTATATTATTTTGATATGGTTGATAGCTTTAAAAGTATTTGAAATCCATATATATAGATATATACGTTTTAGTTCTGACCTAAACTGATCCAGTTTTACACACTCACATTTTATTGGTATAAACATGTATTGAAGAATTGAAACTGACTTTAGTGTTTACTAATGAAGG